>JAWZYT010001678.1:212500-380000 GCA_034508575.1 Petrolisthes manimaculis
TAGCAAGTTGTTTCTTGGACTTCTTTGACGATAAGATTAGGAGAATTACTGCCACATTCACTAACACTCAAGCTGGAATAAAAGATAACAATCAAGTGCCGGTGGAGAAATTAAGTTCATTTCGTGAAGTAAATGAATCTGAAGTGAAAAATGTGATAAAGAGGGCTAAGTTCACACATTGCGCTAATGACCCTGTGCCAGTGGGTATGATTGCTGATGGTGAACATTTTGATAGACTGGTGACTGTCACTACGCGCATGGTGAACTTAAGTATTTCAAATGGTGTTTTTCCAGATTCTGAAAAGAAAGCTATAGTTAAACCAATACTGAAAGGGAATCTTGATCCCCAGTGTTTGAGTTCATTTTGTCCGGTATCAAACCTAATATTCCAATCGAAGGTGCTTGAAAGTGTTATTCTACAACAACTAAATATTCACTTGGACATGGTTGAAGCTATTCTGGATGGTCAGTCTGCTTATCGTTGTTTATACTCTACTGAAACCGCTCTGTGTACTATGGTGAGTGATTTGCGTGGACTTTTGGATGAGGGAAAGTGCGGACTATTATTATTGCTCGATCTAAGTGCTGCGTTCGACACTGTAGTACATAGTATCCTATTGCATGCCTGTGAAGATATTGGCATAGAGGGTGCTGCTCTAGCATATTTACGGAGCTATCTTGAAGGTAAAGAGTATTGTGTTCAAATAGCTGATGAGTTTTCTGAAACAAGACCATTAATGAGGGGTGTTCCTCAAGGTAGTGTGCTGGGTCCAGTCTTGTTCAGTGTCTACACGGCAGATTTGTCTGCGGTGCTGGAAAGACATGGAGTAAAATTCAAACTATTTGCTGACGACACGCGGTTTTGTCTGTCGTTAGCGAATGTACGAGAGGTGGAGGATCGATTGAGTGCGATGATGTTGGATATTAGACAGTGGATGAACTCGAGACAATTAAAACTAATTGAGGATAAAACAGAGTGTTTATTTGTTGGCCGTGAGCTGTACCGTGATAGAGTGAACGTTTAGTCATTGAGTGTGAACAACACAGACATTAGAGTGGGTGATCAGGTGAAGAATCTTGGTGTATTATTGGATACTGAATTGCAAATGAAAGATCAGATAAGTCATGTTGTGAAAGTGGCTGGTTATCATCTGAGGAACATATCTTTTATAAAGAAATACTTGGATGAAAACTCCATAAAGAAATTGATAAGCAATCACGTAATTAGTAAACTGGACTATAGCAATTCTGTATATTATGGCCTACCAAACTACTTATTAAAGAAACTACAGTTGATTATGAACAGAGCTGCGAGACTCATAAAAGGCCGCTCAATAAGAGATAGGGTCACCCCTATACTAATTGAATTGCATTGGCTACCAGTGAAAGCTAGAATAGTGTACAAGCAGTGTGTTATGGTGCGTCAAGCGATTAG
Source organism: Petrolisthes manimaculis (assembly GCA_034508575.1). Classification (NCBI taxonomy): domain Eukaryota; kingdom Metazoa; phylum Arthropoda; class Malacostraca; order Decapoda; family Porcellanidae; genus Petrolisthes; species Petrolisthes manimaculis. The sequence continues at coordinate 213,936 of JAWZYT010001678.1, forward strand.
ACATGGTAAGCCAAAGTACGTGAGAGACATGCTTACGGATTTCCGCACAGACTCCGATATTATCTTACGACATAACGATGATGTGTATAGACTAATGGAGCCCAGGTTCTATAAAGAAGCTGGACGCCGAGCATTTGTAAATTATGCTCCTCGTTTGTACAATGCTCTACCAGCAAATGTCAAAATGGCAGAAACAGTGGACGTCTTTAAGAAGAGACTGAAGACATACCTCTTCACTGAGGCTTATGATTTGGAAAATTATGTGATTAGAGAAGAGTATAGATGCTGATTCGACATGGGCGGCTTCGAGAGCCCCTTGGATGGGGCTGTAAGCTGCCGGTAACATAAGTAACATAAGTAAGTGTATGTGTGAGTGTGTGTGTGTGTGTGTGTGTGTGTATGTGTACGTGTGTGTGTGTGTGTGTGTGTGTGTGTGTGTGTGTGTGTGTGTGTGTACGTGTGTGTGTGTGTGTGTGTGTGTGTGTGTAAAGCATAATAATAATAAACGGTTTATTTCATATAGTGCAGCCCTGGGGCTGAAAATATACATGAGTGAGACAATGTAAAAGAATGTGTGTGTGTGTGTGTGTGTGTGTACCTGTGTGTACGTGTATGTGTGTATGTGTGTGTGTGTGTGTGTGTACGTGTGTGTGTGTGTACCTGTGTGTAAGTGTGTGTGTACGTGTATGTGTGTGTGTGTGTGTGTGTGTACGTGTAAGTGTGTGTGTCTATCACAACTACTGCAACACCGTATAGACATGTTACATTCACTTGAGAACGATGCCACAGACTTATTTAGACTTTTCGAAAGCTTTCGACAAAGTCGACCACCAAATACTGATACAGAAACTGTCACATATTGGAATCAGAGGAAAACTGCTCAAGTAGATAAAGTGCTTTTTAGAGAACAGAAACCAAGCAGTTGTTGTAGAAGGGTACAAATCAGAAAGAAAAACTGTGTTGAGCGGAGTGGCACAAGGGTCAGTCATTGGCCCTTTGCTATTCTTAATATTCATGAGAGATATAGACACAAATATTTCCCATTGCACTGCATCTTTTTTTGCAGATGACACTAGACTTTTGAGTACAGTGAGGAACAACGAAGACCTTAGAATGACACAAATGGATTTAAATAAAATATACCAGTGGGCAGCCAATAACAACATGAGTTTCAACAGCTCCAAATTGGAGTTGATGAGATACCGTCATCCCAATATTGATATCCCCAACAATTATTATAGAACACCAGAAGGACAAATAATTGAACAATACAGACACGTCAAGGATCTAGGAGTAACATTTAAGTGATGATGGCAACTTTCAACAACAAATAGACAACAGAAGTTACAAAGGTGAGACAGACAATGGGATGGATACTAAGAACCTTTACAACCAGAGAGCCCACTGTACTGTACTGTACTTCTAACACTATATAAAGCACTTATACTTCCTCTCTTAGAGTACTGCTGTGTTCTCTGGAATCCAAGTACAGTAGGACAAATTAGAAAAGTAGAAGCAATGCAACGAACATTTACAACAAGGATGGCGGGTATGCAGAATAATAACTACTGGGAACGACTAGCTGTCCTCAAATTATACTCACTGGAAAGAAGACGAGAACAATACATAATTATATACATTTGGAAAATTATTAATGGACTTGTCCCTAAGCTGGAAAATGAAAGCTCAATCCGAACAGCCAACCATGGAAGAAGAGGCCTAATGTACACCATATAACGAGATGGACAACACTACATGGAAGAAGAGGCCTAATGTACACCATACCACTGATATTGACGACATGGACAACACTACAAACACTAAGGGTGCATACACACCAAGCGAGTTGAGTCACGTCACATCAAGTCAGTGTGAGTCAATTGGTGCGAGTCAAAACACAAAATCTCCGTTCACACCGACAGTGTCAGTCCGAGTCAAGTCATTACTCTGTTTACTCAGTGGTTTGCCAGATTTCAAGAACAATGGACCCATTTTCAGTTGGTGAGGCAGGTAGCTGTTCTGTTAAGGCTTCGGCCTTGTTGTAGATGTAAGATAACCTCAATCTAGATGCATGAACTCAACACCAAAAGGACAGATTTTGGAAACTTCAGTCATTTATTCCCAGACTTGCTGAACCATCCAGAAAAATTCTATGACTCCTTTAAGATGACTAGTGAAAACTTGAAGAAGATGGTGGACTTGGCAGGATCTTCCATAAAGAAAAGGAACACTAATTACAGACATGCTGTTGTAGTTGAAGAAATAACAACAATTATTTTAAGGTAAGAAATATCTTATTGAAAATTCCAACAATGAGTATGTGTGTAGGGCAATAATGAATAAAAGAAACATGGTAATAGTTCATTTATTCTTGTTGGTAAGTGAAAATGCAACTGATAAAAAAGAAATTCACCACCGTGGACTCGCTGTGACTCACACAGAAATGGGTCTGGCGCCATCAGGGACTCGACTCGACACGACGCATCCGGTGTGAACGGCTTTGCCTTACATCCATATGATTTAGTGGTAACTGCGGGTGGCGAATAATGACGCATTGTGACGTACACTGACTTGATGTGACGTGACTCGACGCGACTCGCTTGGTGTGAATGCACCCTAAGAGAAAACTCCATAGCAGTGCAGGGTCCCCGACTGATCAACTGCATCCCATAAGAGCTACCATCATACTCTGGATCTTTAGAAAAATTAAAAAAAGACTAGAAGAGTTCCTGTGGAAGGTGGCACACCAGCCACTGCCCCATTATTACCAGGCCACTGAAGGGAACAGCCTGCTACATCAAGTTACACCGACCAACTAAAGGTGGCACACCAGCCACTGCCCCATTATTACCAGACCACTGAAGGGAACAGCCTGCTACATCAAGTTACACCGACCAACTAAAGGTGGCGCACCAGCGTGACCTAGGCCGTCACCCCTAAACAACATCACAGGAAATCACAGCTGTGTGTGTGTGTGTGTGTGTGTGTGTGTGTGTGTACGAGAGAAATGAAAACTAACAAAATGCATCATTTCTGAAAATCATTGGATACAAAAACATTAAAATATAGGCATTTATATCTATACTCTCTCTCTCTCTCTCTCTCTCTCTCTCTCTCTCTCTCTCTCTCTCTCTCTCTCTCTCTCTCTCTCTCTCTTTATGTATGTATGTATCTATCTATCACAAACTATCTATTTATCCATCCATCAATCTATATATGAGGCTCCCGCCGCGAGAGGGCTGTAAGCGCCACCCGACTAGTTTTGAGAAAAGCGTGCTCAAAGTTTCCTTATGATTACACCATTGAAAACGGTCAGAAGGGGGATCTATTATATACCATTGGAATTGCCTATCCTTCTTCTTTTTGGCCATGTAATTTATATTCCTTAATATCAAGTTTTGTGCGTATGGCGGCGTGTGGAAGACATGGTGGCAGAATTGGATGGGCGTGAAAGGCGTGAATGGGAGAAAAAGTGACGCTTGTCTGAAGCGGTGTATGTGTGCAGCTGCTTTCCCGCCAGCATTGTTCAACCAGTTCCTCAGAATTCCTCAGAATTCATAGTCAATGTTTCTTAACCCCTCCGCGACGGGATAACTATGGATAGCCATTTTGTCAGTCCGGGGCTAGTCTTACTTTCCCTACTGCCTGTCCGGGCGCTTTTGGCCGATTTTTCCAAAATCGCTCTATTCCACTTACTCTGTACGTCTAAACTACGATACTGAACAACTTAAATTTGGTCTTGTTAGCACCATCAACTCTTCCTCTTTCCAATAAAACCAACCTCAGCTCTCTACAACTCTCCGTTGCCGAGAAATTAAGTGAGGAATGAAGGGTACTTTTTCGTGTGAGCGCGGCTGCGTTCGCTTAGGTGGAGTGGCTCTGACGACAACTGAACGTGGCCCGCGCGGGTGGCAGTCAGTGTTGTAAGTAAGCATGGCGCACCACAGAATCGGACACGCACGAGAAATCTAATCCACATCCATCCATGTTTACAGTCAGTAACACACTGACTGACGATGGTGATTTGTAGGGATGGTGGTGAAGTATAGCCAAGTGAAAAAAAACCCGCCAAATTGGGCTCGCAAATGCCGACATTGGCAATAGCGGTGCTTCATCTCGCCCGGTCACCACATGGCACGGGTGTAAGACACCACCCGGAGGCTTCCTGGGTCCGTCTATGACCGCGGTCCGGACGTTAAGGGTTAAAGATTCGATCACTATAGGAAAATCTGACTTTTAGTCTCTTTTTATAACTAATATGCATTGACATTGATGTATTTATCTCTTACAAGTGTATTAGTGTCTATTCCTTATTGTTTTCAATATTGGTTTGCAATAATTAATCCATTAATATAGGGAAATTGATGGAATCACGAACGAAAACATTGGACTTTAAATCGCACGTGTGGATCATCAGCTGGCGGGAGGACGCGCGCTCATTGGCTAGAGCTATGGCCGCTCCCTATACTCCGCGCTGATTGGTGCCCGCGCTGCCTCGTCGCCTCTGGAGATAGCTCTGTCTGGCGGCGGAGCGAGAACTTAACAATGAGTGAACTTTAGGCCTTGTTGTACCCATCCAGATGGTCGATTTTGCCTATGACACCACTTCCACATGAATTCTATGCCCTTTTAGCAACCGGATCCGTGCCTAACTCAATTTTTTCAAATTTGTCGCTTACATCCCTCTCGCGGCGGGAGCCTCATATACTCTCTCTCACACACACACTCACTCACTCTCTCTCTTTATGTATGTATGTATCTATCACAAACTATCTATCTATCAACTGTCTGTGAACCTGAAATATTAATTAAACAATGTTAGTTCATCAATCAAAGAAGTAGACACAGTAATAATAATAATAATAATAATAATAATAATAATAATAATAATAATAATAATAATAGTGATGATGATGATAATTATGCTAATAATAATAATGATGATAATGATGCTAATAATAATAATGAGAGGTGCTGCATTACAGTTTATGGTATTTATTGAGAGAATTACCATTTTGCAGCAGTGTTGACAGATCCGAGTATTTTGCCCCAGTCATTCATTGTACATTATTACGATTATTTCCCGGTAGTTTGTCCAGGTTAAGTCCTGGTAGTCTGCCCAGGTTAAGACCTGGTAGTTTGCCTATGTTAAGTCCTGGTAGTCTGCCCGGGTTAAGACCCGGTAGTTTGTCCAGATTAAGTCCCGGTAGTCTGCCCAGGTTAAGACCTGGTAGTTTGCCTATGTTAAGTCCTGGTAGTCTGCCCGGGTTAAGACCCGGTAGTTTGTCCAGGTTAAGTCCCGGTAGTCTGCCCAGGTTAAAACCTGGTAGTTTGCCTATGTTAATTCCTGGTAGTCTGCCCGGGTTAAGACCTGGTAGTTTGTCCAGGTTAAGTCCCAGTAGTCTGTCTGGGTTAAGACCTGGTAGTTTGCCCAGGTTAAGTCCTGGTAGTCTGCCCAGGTTAAGTCCCGGTAGTCTGCTGTGGTCTAGTCTAGTCTAGGTAATAGTCAAACCAGCACTATTTGATACTCTGGGTGATGGCCAGAGGTGTCTGTACTACTACCCCGGGCATCAGTCACCAGGCCTATAAACTTATAATCCACCTCTTTACCTTACCCTCCTGTCTGTCTCTCTATCTGTCTGTCTCTCAATATACTTTAGTTTTTTCTCATGCTATGACTTTGTTTCCTATAAAATATCCCTTTACTCTCTATATAATATCCTTTGGTTGGCTGTACAAAGCAGGACAGAGGGAGTGTGATGAATATTTCATGGTGATGGTATAGCAAGGAATGAATTACTTGACCTGACCAACAGTAGGTAGGTGTGACCTGAGTGTGTCATGTACAGTCAAGGACACTGAGACAGCAACACAACACTACACATATGTGTTGCCAAGTATACTGTAAGATATACAAAGTATAGTTGTTCCATCTTCAAATCCAAAGTTATTTATAAAACCAAGCAGTAACCTAAAACAACTAATTATTACATAGTGATGAAGGCAAGCAATGATAGTATGAGTGAGTGAGAGAGATTATACATACATACATACATACATACTGTTACATATATACACATAAACAACTAATTATTTCATAGTGATGAAGGCAATCAATGACAGACCCAAACTAAATAAATAAAATTACCTGTGGATGAAGGAGTGTGCATTGATGTACAATTGATGTTGCAACACCTCTTGGTTCACACCTGTTGCAACACCTCATTAATCAATCCTACCTGGAAATGTAAATAATGTAATATTCATCATAATAATAAAATATGTAACACAACAATATCTATATTTAACTACCAGTACTCTATGTTAAATATGGAAACAATTACTGTTATTATTGTTATTGTGTATATTTTTTGGGTAAATATGGAAAGAATTACCATTATTGCATACATTTTTTTCAGTAAATATTGAAGGAATTACAGTTATTGTGTATGGTTGTTGTTTTTTGTTAAATTTAAATGGGGCATTTTAAAATTAGCCTGACCTTACCTAACCTAACCTATACCAAGGCAGACTACCAGGACCTAACCTGGACAAACGACCGGGAAATAACCGTGATAAAGTACGGGAAATGACCAGGGCAAAATACTGGGACCTAGCCAGATCTGGCAACACTGCTATAACATGGTAATTCATTCAATAAATACAGTATTTTGCCCCGGCCATTTCCTGTACTTTACCACGGTTATTTCACGGTAGTTTGCCCAGGTTAGGTTAGGTCCGGTAGTCTGCTGTGGTCTAGGTCTAGGTTAGGTTAGGTTAGGTCAGGTAAGGTAAGGTTAGGTAAGGTAGATAAGGTTAGGTTAGGTTAGGTTAGGTCAGGTCAGGTCAGGTCAGGTCAGGTAAGGTTAGGTTAGGTAAGGTAGATAAGGTTAGGTTAGGTTAGGTTAGGTTAGGTAAGGTAAGGTAAGGCGGGTCGAGGTAAGGTAAGGTTAGGTAAGGTAAGGTAAGGCGGGGCGAGGTAAGGCAAGGTTAGGTAAGGTAAGGCGGGTCGAGGTAAGGTAAGGTTAGGTAAGGTAAGGTAAGGCGGGGCGAGGTAAGGCAAGGTTAGGTAAGGTAAGGCGGGGCGAGGTGAGGTAAGGTTAGGTAAGGTAAGGTAAGGTTAGGTAAGGTAAGGTAAGGTTAGGTAAGGTAAGGTAAGGTTAGGTAAGGTAAGGCGGGGCGGGGCGGGGCGGGGCGGGGCGGGGCGAGGCGAGGTAAGGTTAGGTAAGGTCAGGTTAGGTTAATTTCTAAATGCTTCCTTTGAATGTCTTTGAAATTTGTGGATGAAATGCCATAGAATAAAATAGTTTTATAATGTTCTAAATAAGTGGGTAATGAAGGTAGAAAAAAACAGTACATGATAAATGGTAATTCATTCCATATTTACCAAAACACCATAATGAAAAATGTTTTAGAATGGTCTAAGTAAATAGTAATTATTAATAAATACTGTATAATATCTATATAAGTAGGTAATTATATTAAAATATACAATATAGTTAATGAAGTAATTCTGTAAATTTACCATAACAATTTTAACTCTACTAAATGAATAAATAAATGAATTAAATAGTTTTAACATTCTGTGGGACATATGAGGACTTTTCCCATCTTATTTATCCTTTTATCACAATTTATTTATATCACAGGGATAATTTATTTACTTAACACCTTGAAATAAATAATGGTACTAAAATAATGGTAGTAATATTCAAATAATTATCTGTTATTGCCTTATTTCATCATTTATCATCTTATTTATCCATTTATCATCATTTATTTAATTATCAACATCTTGAAATAAATAATAATTAAAATAAAGGTAGTAATAATTAAATAATTATCTTATCGTCTTATTTATCCATTTATCGTCATTAATCTACATCACAGGGATCCTTTATTTACTTATCAACACCTTGGAATAACCAAGTAATAAATAATTAATTAAATAAAGACAACATTTACCCGTAACAAAATCATTATCTATTATTTCCATTCACAGGTTCGTCTTATTTCGTCATTTATCGACTTATTTATCCCTTTATTACCCTTTATCTACATTATAGGGGTCATTTATTTACTTATCAACACTTCAGAATTGTCAACGAATAAATAATTAATTAGATAAAGTTAATATTTACAAGTGATAAATTTTTCCATTCACAGGTTCACAATTTATCGTCTTATTCTGTCATTTATCGTCTTATTTATGCATTTATCGTCACTTATCTACATCATAGGGGTCATTTATTTACTTATCAACACCTTGGAATGGTCAGGGAATAAATAATTAATTAAATAAAGACAATATTTACCTTCTAGTCTGGGAACCATGATTACCTCTGTCTGTTGGCTGTGTTGATCTCTCGTCAGTGTTACCAGTTCAGATGTTTGTTGATCTCTCATCAGTGTTACCAGCTCAGGTTTAGTAAGTTCAGTTCTGTAACTTTTCAACGGGTCCTCTTTGGTTATTTATTGTTATTTATTTATTGTTATTTATTTATTTGTTATTTTTGTTATTTATTTTGTTTGTTTTTTCTACGATACCTGCTGAGTTTTTGTCTGTTTTTTTTTTCCACACTTCTACTACTAATATATCTTTTACTTTTTCTATATTTTCAAATAATAATTGTTCACATAATTTTGATGTATTCTGTAAATTTGGTAAATAGAGTAAACAATATTCTAAGTGTTCCTTTTCTGCACACACACACACACACACACATCCTTCACATTTTTCTGATTCTCCTATAAATCACTTTCTATCACTTAATTAAATTTAGGGTGTTGATTTTAACTTAAATTTCAAAACTGATCCATACGTATTATCATATAATATATTTTCTTGGCTTATTTCTTTCTTATATTTCTTATATAATGTTAACCCCTAAAGGACCGGGGGTAGTGAAATTACTGTGCCTCCCAGGACCGGGGGTTGAGCGAAAAACACGTAAATAGCCTGTTTTCGCATGCTCTGTACTCTTAACCTACAATGAACGAGTGGATTATTTTAACACCATTGGAACGAGTAACTCTTCCTCTTTCTATTGGTACCAATGAGAAGTCTGTAGGTTTAATGGTTACAGAATTACGACGAGTTGAATGAGGTACTGTCGCTGTACGGTGAGCGCTAGTGTTTGGGTCAGGGTTACCAGATTTTAAATCTATCTCATTACCAAGCTCCTCAAATATTATTACCAGACTGCACTTTTCATTACCAAATCCACAAAGCAAAAGTAATATATATATATATATATATATATATATATATATCACCTTTTATAACAGAAGTGTGTTGTGTAGATGTAGGTTTTGTAGTATGTTAATCTAAGAGGGCAGACAACCCACCATCTTCAGTTGTGTCTTCATATTGTAGCGGTTCACGCAGCAAACTGCTGAAGTATCGTGAGTGGTAGTTTGGCTCGTCGGCAGTTCACCAAGACCCCGAGGGTTCATCGTGCACCAACCAATGAGGGAAGGACACCTCATCAACATGGCTGACCCTACGTCATCACCAGGGCTATATAAGCACCGGCAGCCGTCCACCAAGGCGTCAGACTTCCAGTGTTCTCATCTCTGGGCTGACCACTTCCATTTCCACTTACACATACACTATTATTTACACTTCTACTTCACACGGTGGCAGAGGCTACTCCTCTGTATGTGTGTCGTATTTAGAGAGCAGAGCATATTACAGTAACTTAACATTAATCATTAGTCAATTGTGTATATTTATAACTATTTTGTATTGTATATATTTTGTGTGTAAACTTAAACTTATTGTGTGATATTGTGAATGATCATTTTTGTTGCTATTTAATATAATACCTAAAATACAGACTTTACTTTACTTATTGACCATCAAACAATATAGTAGGTTAAACCTACATTACCTTGTAAAACTTCCAATAGTCTGCTCAGGTTAGGTCCTGGTAGTCTGCTCCGGTTAGGTCCTGGTAGTCTGCAATGGTTAAGATTAGGTTAGATTGGATTGGGTTAGGTTAGATTACGTTGGGTTAGGTTAGGTTATTTATGTATGGATAAAATATTAAATTTGCACAATAAAATGGATGTTAACCCTTAATGTCCGGAGCGCGGACATAGACGGCCCCAGGAAGCCCCCGGGTCGTGTCTTACACCCCTGCCATGTGGTGACCGGGCGGGATGAAGCACCGCTATTGCCAATGTCGGCATTTGCGAGCCCAATTTGGCGGTTTTTTTTTTACTTGGCTATACTTCACCAACATCCCTACAAATCACCATCGTCAGTCAGTGTGTTACTGACTGTAAACATGGATGGATGTGGATTAGATTTCTCGTGCGTGTCCGATTCTGTGGTGCGCCACGCTTACTTACAACACTGACTGCCACCCGCGCGGGCCACGTTCAGTTGTCGTCACAGCCACGCCACCTAAGCGAACGCAGCCGCGCTCACACGAAAAAGTACCCTTCATTCCTCACTTACTTTCTCGGCAACGGAGAGTCGTAGAGAGCTGGGGTTGGTTTTATTGGAAAGAGGAAGAGTTGATGGTGCTAACAAGACCAAATTTAAGTTGTTCAGTATCGTATTTTAGACGTACAGAGTAAGTGGAATAGAGCGATTTTGGAAAAATCGGCCAAAAGCGCCCGGCCACACAGTAGGGAAAGTAAGACTAGCCCCGGACTGACAAAATGGCTATCCATAGTTATCCCGTCGCGGAGGGGTTAATACCTTGGATCTGTTCTTCACCAATAATGAAGATATTATCATTAGTGGTGTGTGTGAGGACGGAGGACACAACCATGTCAGATCACAAGCTCCTAATTATAGAAACCACCTTAGAACACAGGCCCATGATGGAAATTAATGGTAGCGGGTGTTCGTCCTACTCAACTATGAATTTTTTCAGTGATAATATGGACTGGACAAGCATGAACAATGCAATCAAAATTGTCATCTGGAACCAAGAGCTAAAAGACATGACTACAATAGAAATGTATGACTTTATTATAGAAAAACTCCTCTTCATTTGCTCAAAGTTTGTACCAGAAAGAAAAGTACATAGAAGAATAAATAATATACCCAGGGATAGGAAAATTCTGATGAGGAAAAGAACTAAATTGGGTGAGAAAATTCTACATAGAGAGGACAACAGAATCAAAGAACAATTGAGGAACATAGAAGAAAAGCTGGCCAAATCACATGAAGTGGAACGGATTAAAGAAGAAGAAAAAGCAGTAGAAGCTATATCCCACAACCCTAAATACTTTTATCACTATACAAAAATGAAGTCAAAGGTAAGGAGCAAAATAGGACTTTTAAAACACAATGGTACACTAGTCAGTGACCCACAACAAATGACAGAAGCCTTCAATATGCAATATGTATCTGCATTTAGTGTACGAGAAAATAACCAAATAAACAAAGAACTTGACCCGGTGATAACAAGAACTTCAGACGTAGAGTCTAGAGATATTGACTTGAGTGAAATAGATATAGAACAATCAATATCCAGCATTAGACCTCAGGCCTCATTAGGACCAGATGGTGTCCCTGCTATATTACTGAAACAATGTATGAAAACACTATCCACACCTATCTACATCCTCTGGAGAGTATCCCTTCACACACGAGTAATTCCACCAATACTAAAAGAGGGATTTATTACGCCAATTTATAAAGGTGGCGACAGAACAGAGCCCAAAAATTACCCACCAGTCACATTAACATCACACGTAATAAAAGTGTTTGAAAAAATGGTTGTGAGCAAGCTAAATGAATACCTCGATATGCACACACTTCACAATGCCAAGCAACATGGATTCAGACATGGTAGATCGTGTCTATCACAACTACTGCAACACCGTATGGACATGTTACATTCACTTGAGAATGATGCCACAGTCGATGTTATTTATCTAGACTTTTCAAAAGCTTTCGACAAAGACGACCACCAAATACTGATACAGAAACTGTCACATATTGGAATCAGAGGAAAACTGCTCAAGTGGATAAAGTGCTTTTTAGAGAACAGAAATCAAGCAGTTGTTGTAGAAGGAGTGTTGAGCGGAGTGGCACAAGGGTCAGTCATTGGCCCTTTGCTATTCTTAATATTCATGAGAGATATAGACACAAATATTTCCCATTGCACTGCATCTTTTTTTTGCAGATGACACTAGACTTTTGAGTACAGTGAAGAACAACGAAGACCTTAGAATGACACAAATGGATTTAAATAAAATATACCAGTGGGCAGCCAATAACAACATGAGTTTCAACAGCTCCAAATTGGAGTTGATGAGATACCGTCATCCCAATATTGATATCCCCAACAATTATTATAGAACACCAGAAGGACAAATAATTGAACAATACAGACACGTCAAGGATCTAGGAGTAACATTAAGTGATGATGGCAACTTTCAACAACAAATAGACAACATAGTTACAAAGGCCAGACAGACAATGGGATGGATACTAAGAACCTTTACAATAAGAGAGCCCACTGTACTGTACTGTACTTCTAACACTATATAAAGCACTTATACTTCCTCTCTTAGAGTATGCTGTGTTCTCTGGAATCCAAGTACAGTAGGACAAATTAGAAAAGTAGAAGCAATGCAACGAACATTTACAACAAGGATGGCGGGTATGCAGAATAATAACTACTGGGAACGACTAGCTGTCCTCAAATTATACTCACTGAAAAGAAGACGAGAACAATACATAATTATATACATTTGAAAAATTATTAATGGACTTGTCCCTAAGCTGGAAAATGAAAGCTCAATCTGAACAGCCAACCATGGAAGAAGAGACCTAATGTACACCATACCACTGATATTGACGACATGGACAACACTACATGGAAGAAGAGACCTAATGTACACCATACCACTGATATTGACGACATGGACAACACTACATGGAAGAAGAGACCTAATGTACACCATACCACTGATATTGACGACATGGACAACACTACATGGAAGAAGAGACCTAATGTACACCATACCACTGATATTGACGACATGGACAACACTACATGGAAGAAGAGACCTAATGTACACCATACCACTGATATTGACGACATGGACAACACTACATGGAAGAAGAGACCTAATGTACACCATACCACTGATATTGACGACATGGACAACACTACAAACACTAAGGGTGCATACACACCAAGCGAGTTGAGTTGAGTCGCGTCACATCAAGTCAGTGTGAGTCAATTGGTGCGAGTCAAAACACAAAATCTCCGTTCACACCGACAGTGTCAGTCCGAGTCAAGTCATTACTCTGTTTACTCAGTGGTGCCAGATTTCAAGAACAATGGACCCATTTTCAGTTGGTGAGGCAGGAAGCTGTTCTGTTAAGGCTTCGGCCTTGTTGTAGATGTAAGATAACCTCAATCTAGATGCATGAACTCAACACTAAAAGGACAGATTTTGGAAACTTCAGTCATTTATTCCCAGACTTGCTGAACCATCCAGAAAAATTATATGACTCCTTTAAGATGACTAGTGAAAACTTGAAGAAGATGGTGGACTTGGCAGGATCTTCCATAAAGAAAAGGAACACTAATTACAGACATGCTGTTGGAGTTGAAGAAATAACAACAATTATTTTAAGGTAAGAAATATCTTATTGAAAATTCCAACAATGAGTATGTGTGTAGGGCAATAATGAATAAAAGAAACATGGTAATAGTTCATTTATTCTAGTTGGTAAGTGAAAATGCAACTGATAAACAAGAAATTCACCACCGTGGACTCGCTGTGACTCACACAGAAATGGGTCTGGCGCCATCAGTGGCTCGACTCGACGCGACGCATCCGGTGTGAACGGCTTTGCCTTACATCCATATGATTTAATGGTAACTGCGGGTGGCGAATAATGACGCATTGTGATGTACACTGACTTGATGTGACGTGACTCGACGCGACTCGCTTGGTGTGAATGCACCCTAAGAGAAAACTCCATAGCAGTGCAGGGTCCCCGGCTGTTCAACTGTATCCCACGACAGCTACCATCATACTCTGGGTCTTTAGAAAGATTCAAAACCCGACTAGACGAGGTGGTGGACAAACCCTCACTGCCCCATTATTACCAGACCACTGAAGGGAACAGCCTGCTACATCAAGTTACACCGACCAACTAAAGGTGGCACACCAGCCACTGTCCCATTATTACCAGACCACTGAAGGGAACAGCCTGCTACATCAAGTTACACCGACCAACTAAAGGTGGCACACCAGCCACTGCCCCATTATTACCAGACCACTGAAGGGAACAGCCTGCTACATCAAGTTACACCGACCAACTAAAGGTGGCACACCAGCGTGACCTAGGCCGTCACCCCTAAACAACATCACAGGAAATCACAGCTGTGTGTGTGTGTGTGTGTACGAGAGAGAAATGAAAACTAACAAAATGCATAATTTCTGAAAATCATTGGATACAAAAACATTAAAATATAGGCATTTTTATCTATACTCTCTCTCTCTCTCTCTCTCTCTCTCTCTCTCTCTCTCTCTCTCTCTCTCTCTCTCTCTCTCTCTCTCTCTCTCTCTCTCTCTCTCTCTTTTTATGTATGTATGTATCAATCTATCACAAACTATCTATCTATCCATCCATCAATCTATATATACTCTCTCTCACACACACACTCACTCACTCTCTCTCTTTATGTATGTATGTATCTATCACAAACTATCTATCTATCCATCCATCAATCTATATATACTCTCTCTCACACACACACTCACTCACTCTCTCTCTTTATGTATGTATGTATCTATCACAAACTATCTATCTATCAACTGTCTGTGAACCTGAAATATTAATTAAACAATGTTAGTTCATCAATCAAAGAAGTAGACACAGTAATAATAATAATAATAATAATAATAATAATAATAATAATAATAATAATAATAATAATAATAATAATAAAGATGATGATGATAATTATGCTAATAATAATAATGATGCTAATAATAATAATGAGAGGTGCTGCATTACAGTTTATGGTATTTATTGAGAGAATTACCATTTTGCAGCAGTGTTGACAGATCCGAGTATTTTGCCCCAGTCATTCATTGTACATTATCACGATTATTTCCCGGTAGTTTGTCCAGGTTAAGACCCGGTAGTCTGCCCAGGTTAAGTCCTGGTAGTCTGCCCAGGTTAAGACCTGGTAGTTTGCCCAGGTTAAGTCCTGGTAGTCTGCCCGGGTTAAGACCCGGTAGTTTGTCCAGGTTAAGTCCTGGTAGTCTGCCCAGGTTAAGACCCGGTAGTTTGTCCAGGTTAAGTCCTGGTAGTCTGCTGTGGTCTAGTCTAGTCTAGGTAATAGTCAAACCAGCACTATTTGATACTCTGGGTGATGGCCAGAGGTGTCTGTACTACTACCCCGGGCATCAGTCACCAGGCCTATAAACTTATAATCCCCCTCTTTACCTTACCCTCCTGTCTGTCTCTCAATATACTTTAGTATTTTCTCATGCTATGACTTTGTTTCCTATAAAATATCCCTTTACTCTCTATATAATATCCTTTGCTTGGCTGTACAAAGCAGGACAGAGGGAGTGTGATGAATATTTCATGGTGATGGTATAGCAAGGAATGAATTACTTGACCTGACCAACAGTAGGTAGGTGTGACCTGAGTGTGTCATGTACAGTCAAGGACACTGAGACAGCAACACAACACTACACATATGTGTTGCCAAGTATACTGTAAGATATACAAAGTATAGTTGTTCCATCTTCAAATCCAAAGTTATTTATAAAACCAAGCAGTAGCCTAAAACAACTAATTATTTCATAGTGATGAAGGCAAGCAATGATAGTATGAGTGAGTGAGAGAGATTATACATACATACATAGCCTACATACTGTTACATATATACACATAAACAACTAATTATTTCATAGTGATGAAGGCAAGCAATGATAGTATGAGTGAGTGAGAGAGATTATACATACATACACACATACTGTTACATATATACATACATACATACATACTGTTACATTATACACATAAACAACTAATTATTTCATAGTGATGAAGGCCATCAATGACAGACCCAAAATATATAAATAAAATTACCTGTGGATGAAGGAGTGTGCATTGATGTACAATTGATGCTGCAACACCTCTTGGTTCACACCTGTTGCAACACCTCGTTAATCAATCCTACCTGGAAATGTAAATAATGTAATAATCATCATAATAATAAAATATGTAACACAACAATATCTATATATAACTACCAGTACTCTATGTTAAATATGGAAACAATTACTGTTATTATTGTTATTGTGTATATTTTTTGGGTAAATATGGAAAGAATTACCATTATTGCATACATTTGTTTCAGTAAATATTGAAGGAATTACAGTTATTGTGTATGGTTGTTGTTTTTTGTTAAATTTAAATGGGGCATTTTGAAATTAGCCTGACCTTACCTTACCTTACCTTACCTAACCTAAACCAAGGCAGACTACCAGGACCTAACCTGGACAAACGACCGGGAAATAACCGTGATAAAGTACGGGAAATGACCAGGGCAAAATACTGGGATCTAGCCAGATCTGGCAACACTGCTATAACACGGTAATTTTTTCAATAAATACATTATTTTGCCCCGGCCATTTCCTGTACTTTACCACGGTTATTTCACGGTAGTTTGCCCAGGTTAGGTTAGGTCCGGTAGTCTGCTGTGGTCTAGGTTAGGTTAGGTTAGGTCCGGTAGATAAGGTAAGGTTAGGTAAGGTAGATAAGGTTAGGTTAGGTTAGGTTAGGTAAGGTAAGGTAAGGCGAGGCAAGGTAAGGTAAGGTTAGGTAAGGTAAGGTAAGGTGGGGCGAGGTGAGGTAAGGTTAGGTAAGGTAAGGTTAGGTCAGGTCAGGTCAGGTCAGGTCAGGTCAGGTTAGGTCAGGTTAGGTTAATTTCAAAATGCTTCCTTTGAATGTCTTTGAAATTTGTGGATGAAATGCCATAGAATAAAATAGTTTTATAATGTTCTAAATAAGTGGGTAATGAAGGTAGAAAAAACAGTACATGATAAATGGTAATTCATTCCATATTTACCAAAACAACATAATGAAAAATGTTTTAGAATGGTCTACATAAATAGTAATTATTAATAAATACTGTATAATATCTATATAAGTAGGTAATTATATTAAAATATACAATATAGTTAATGAAGTAATTCTGTAAATTTACCATAACAATTTTAACTCTACTAAATGAATAAATAAATTAATTAAATAGTTTTAACATTCTGTGGGACATATGAGGACTTTTCCCATCTTATTTATCATTTTATCACCATTTATTTATATCACAGGGACAATTTATTTACTTAACACCTTGAAATAAATAATGGTACTAAAATAATGGTAGTAATAATCTAATAATTATCTGTTATTGCCTTATTTCATCATTTATCATCTTATTTATCCATTTATCATCATTTATTTACTCATCAACATCTTGAAATAGATAATTAAAATAAAGGTAGTAATAATTAAATAATTATCTTATCGTCTTATTTATCCATTTATCGTCATTAATCTACATCATAGGGATCCTTTATTTACTTATCAACACCTTGGAATAACCAAGTAATAAATAATTAATTAAATAAAGACAACATTTACCCGTAACAAAATCATTATCTATTTTTTCCATTCACCGGTTCGTCTTATTTCGTTATTTATCGACTTATTTATCCTTTTATTACCCTTTATCTATATCATAGAGGTCATTTATTTACTTATCAACACTTCAGAATTGTCAAGGAATAATTAATTAATTAGATAAAGTTAATATTTACAAGTGATAAATTTTTCCATTCGCAGGTTCACAATTTATCATATTATTCTGTCATTTATCGTCTTATTTATGCATTTATCGTCACTTATCTACATCATAGGGGTCATTTATTTACTTATCAACACTTTGGAATGGTCAGGGAATAACTAATTAATTAAATAAAGTTAATATTTACCTTGTAGTCTGGAAGCCATGATTACCTCTGTCTGTTGGCTGTGTTGATCTCTCGTCAGTGTTACCAGCTCAGATGTTTGTTGATCTCTCATCAGTGTTACCAGCTCAGGTTTAGTAAGTTCAATTATGTAACTTTGCAACGGCTCCCGTTTTGTTTATTTATTGTTATTTATTTATTTGTTATTTATTTATTCGTTATTTATTTATTTGTTATTTATTTATTTGTTATTTTTTGTTATTTATTGTGGGGTTTTTTCCATGGTACCTGCTGAGGTTTTATTCTCTTTTTTTCCACAATTCTACTACTAATATATCTTTTATATTTCCAAATAATAATTGTCCACAAATAAGAAAAACGAGAAAAGATTTATATGTGTACCTAATTCTAATATTGGCTCGGTAATTGATAGACAAATGAACAAGGTTGGTTTAAAAATTGCAACATCATCTGGAAAGAGAATCGGCGAAATAACCAAGGCAAACAAGGAAAAGCGTGTCAATAATAACAGCGTGATATATAGTATACCATGTAATGGGTGTGACAAGGTGTATATAGGAGAAACAGGAAGAGGTATAAAGAAAAGATTATATGAGCATAAAGCTGACGTAAGGAAACACAACACAGCTAATTCATTGGTACTACATATTGAAGAATGTAATAATTTACCCGGATGGGAGAGTTCATCAATCATTCACAGTGGTTTGGAAAAGAAAATGAGGAAGGCATTAGAAGCAGCATACATTTGTACAAAGAATGTTCATAATCATAGGGAAGGATTTATGAAATGGTGTAGTTACTCAGCCAATATAGCCCTGGAGTGTAAAAGAAAGGACGGGGTGAGGTGAGGTCAGGTGAGGTGAGGTCAGGTGAGATTAAGTAGTGGCAGGTGCAGTGTAGGCCACCACCGGTATATATAGCTCTGGTACCCTCTTCCCTATGTCATTTCTCTCTGAAGATGGACTCTGTGTAGTCTGAAACGTAAGAGAAATAAATAACTCGAAGCTCTATCCTGTGTTTACCTTCCACCCACACAACATATATATATATATATATATATATATATATATATATATATATATATATATATATATATATATATATATATATATATATATATATATATATATATATATATATATATATATATATATATATTGTATCAAAATATACTTACCAGTATTTTAAGAGTGCAGATTCGTCCTTTGCCGTGCTTACAAACCAATTAACTGTGCACGACTGTAAAACCAATTCCAATTCACCTAAAACCAATTAAATGCTTTACAACCTACAAAACACCTATACAAACGATTCTTGGTGATGTACAAATTGCCTCTTAATTACATGAAAACATATTGGTAAAACTGCTTTCTACAGGCGCAGTTTCTTCCATGAGCCAATTTCCTTCGTCTGGGGTAATCTTAAAGGGATGACGTCACAGTGCATTCCTGGACAACAACCTGGAGTAGAAATGTAACGTCACAGGGAACTTCATCTTATTCACCAGCTTTACCAGACGTAGGAGTTATAGAGTCTTTATTAAAACCATGATAACTGTGTATTAACTTATTCACCAGCTTTACCAGACGTAGGAGTTATAGAGTCTTTATTAAAACCATGATAACTGTGTATTAACTTATTCACCAGCTTTACCAGACGTAGGAGTTATAGACTCTTTATTAAATCCATGATAACTGTGTATTAACTTTCAATAGGAGGGACAAATGAATACAAGTGTCATAGTAAGGATTCATGTAACCACAGTAATACATTAACTGCACCATACATGATATACATAGCGTAGAATATAATGGCATATCATTTGAAGGTATAATTAATTAAAGTGATATGGTAAGTATTTTGGCTTTGTATAATCAGAAAGGTTAATTATTATTGGTGTGATCCTATCCATCCCTAGTATATTATTGGTCACCCTAGCTGGTGTATTACTATTCACCCTGGTATATTATTAAACACCCTAGTTGGTATATTATTAAACACCCTAGCTGGTATATTATTAAACACCCTAGCTGGTATATTATTAAACACCCTGGCTGGTATATTATTAAACACCCTAGCTGGTATATTATTAAACACCCTAGCTGGTATATTATTAAACACCCTAGCTGGTATATTATTAAACACCCTGGCTGGTATATTATTAAACACCCTAGCTGGTATATTATTAAACACCTTAGCTGGTGTAACACCCCCATTTTATTATGTATGTTATTTAGGATGTTTTTTTTAATTAATGTATAATTACTAGCTTCACTCTCCATAAATACCAGCATTTCTTTCTGGTAACTTACTTAGAAAATTAGTTGAGTGAGGGATGAAGTCCCAATAAAAGGACGTGATATTTTCGTTGGCGGAACAATATTTGTAACCAATATCAGGAATAATTATATGCTATGTGACTGAGAAAGAGATAATGGGTTGGAGTATTAAGGGATGTTAAATAATCATTAGTGCAACTAAAGGAATGTATCAGGGGGGAAGGAACACTTAATATAATAGAAAAATGTAGCAGGAGGAACTAGTTTGTGTCCGTGTAGGAGCTGAGATTGGGGGGGAGAGAGGCGAGAATGAATTGTGGCAAGGATTCACAGTCAGTCTCGTGTCGTCTTCCACTGGGTAAAGGTAACTACTAAAACAGCTGCTACAAAGTGATTTCACGTGTTAATATTGAGGTAAATATTTATTATACATTTGATAGTGATTATTAATGAGTCTCTCTTCGTCTTCCACTGGGAACAGCCATATAGCACATTCCGGCAAGGCATAATAATAATACTGGTGTACCTAATGATAATATTTAGAATTTCTGGCATAATTTGAAAATTTAGAAAAGTAGAGTATCACAATTGTTTCGGCCATAGTTTTTTTTTATAACTATTGTATGTATATGTGGATGTATTTTTTTTTCCTTATTGATGGGGGGGAGTAAGTAAATTGGGTTTTTATATTATTATCTGTTTGTTTAGTGCTGTTCCCTAGCGAAACTCGGAATTATTCCAGTTCTAGGGGCAGCGGGAGTAGGATTCAGGGAGGGGGGATTGAAGGTTAGGGAGTATATATATATTTTTGTTTTATGAAAATGAATGATAATAAATTAAATAATAAGTAGTTGAGTTTTCCGTTACCGTATACATACTAATAGACTGTGTCACTACTTAGGCATTTTTGACTTGATTTAAGACATTGATCGAACCCCCGTTAGAGTAATTCTGGGTTGCTTACACACGTGCCTGGGGTTTAAGCTACGTTACCCACCCAGTGTGTGGTAGCTTGGTTCCTGTGGTCAACCTGTGGTCTGGTGGTGGCAGCGTTTACTGACTAGGAACTGGACTTGCCTTTGTATGATTTTTTTTTTTTTTTTCCAGACCAGGTTGATCCAGTATAGGATAGAGTATCATACACTGGTGTGTCATTTTTTTTTATTGTAAAAGGCCGTGTTTTTTTTATCCTCCTCCAGTAAAGTAAGGGGGATAAACATAGCGACGTTACATTGGTGGTAGCTTAGGTGGGATAAATCAGACCCAGAGAAATTGCTTTAACGGAGATCCGTGGAATTGGGTCTGATGTTTAAGGTAGCAATAGTAGGACACAGTCAAGTTCCTCGAGAACTGATGGTTAACGGAGCTCAGGTAATAAATTAAAGTAAGAGGGGTAAAGGAAAATACAGGATATAACGATTAGAATGCTAACACGCAGTGGCGTGAGAGCGAAAGTCATGGCGGAAGCGTCAGAAATGAGTGAAGTGGTAGTTAACGATACGGATTCAGATAGGGAGGTAAGATTCGAAATGCGGGAATTGAGACTAATAACCGAACAAATGACTAAGATTGCGATGAAGGTACAAGACTTAGATCAGTTGAAAAACATAGGGGAGCAAGTTGGTAACTTAACGAAGCGTGTGAGTAAGTTGGAAAGGTCGGGAGAGACGCAGTTTGTTCGTGTCAGAGAGAGGGAAGTTACACCTCCATCCTCACCATTATTGAGGAGACCCGAACCAGCTTCACGTTCACAGTGGTCCACTATACCTTCTCGAATAGATACTCAATTTTCCCTGCCTGCCACACACTTTTATCAACCACCCGTAACATATGGCACAAATGCAAACCCCGTATTACAACCTCCATTATCAAACGTCACCTATAATCCTAATGTAACAAACCCTGCAAAAAGTGTTAATACAAACTTGGTTAAACCCCGAGATATTCCAAAACTTGAGTTAGATACATTGCAGAGTTTAGATTCCTCGGCTAGGCTACAAATGTTCTTTGAAGCAGTGGAAAGGTGCACAGAAGATTCATGCACTAGGGTAGAAGTAGCAAAGTCTCGAGTAGATAAGGAGCTGGCTGTTTTAATACACACGGCCCAGAAACGGGGGGAGATATTAACATGGTGGGAGTTAAGGGAATATATCACGAAAGAATTTAGGGTTGAGTTAAACTTCGACCAGGCATGGCGTCAGGGTGATGAATTTAAGTATGTGTGGAATGAAAACCCACAAACATTTGCCCACCAATACAAGTGTCACTATGCAGCAATACAGGGACAGTTTCAAGAGCAACATCTACCCTCAAGGGACAGAATAATTAAAAGGAAGTTGCTACAAGGTTTCCCGAGAATCAGTAGGGAAAGATTGGAATCTTTTGTGGATGATCAAATTCCCCTAAAAGATTTCCTTGTAAGAGTGGAACACGAAAGATTATTATTGATACAGAGACTTGAACCAGCGAATATGTTGTCAGGGGTAGACATACAAATGGCTGAAGAAAATAACAAAACTAAAGTAGAAAGGAAGGAAGAAAGTGAAATATATAGTTTAACAAAAATGGTAGAAAAATTAGCATCGAAGGTGGAAAAGATGTCATATGAAAATAAACCTCAAACTTCTAGGTATTGTTCTTACTGTAAAACGACCACTCATGACGTGCGAAATTGCTGGAGTAAACCCGAGAAGGGAAAATGTTTTAATTGTTTACGTGCTGGTTGTTGGAGCACTAGTCCTGCCTGTCCTGGGAAGGCTCAGTATAGGCCAGGTCTTAATAATAATACAGGTTATACTAATTATTACCATCAAGCCAGGAACCTAACAAAACCAAAGGGGGAATTATCACCAGTGATAAATATTATGGTGAATGGAAAGGTGTGTGCAGCTATTATTGACACAGGTAGTGTCATAACCTTGATAAAAAGAAGTGCAGTTAAGCGACTAGGGTTACAGATAGATACGACCAAGGGTAGAACTAATCCTGTAGGAATTACGGGAAAGCTGCTTAAAGTGTTGGGTATGGTGAAAATAGAAGTTAATGTAGGAGATCAAGGAGTATGTAGTCAGTGGATAACGGTAGTACCAGATTTATACTTGGATAGAGAAATTTTGTTGGGTTGTGAGATAATTAGTAAGGCAAACTTGACTTGGAATTGTAAGGATAAGGAAATGATTTGGGGAGGTGCACCATATCAGGTGAATCATATACAGTTATGACGACGAACCATTCAACAAATAAGGGATCATACCAAGGCTCAAATTATGGATAGTAGTAGACGGAAAGTGCATGTAAAGAGTAATGTAAATATGGAACCACACCAAGCCAAGGTCATACGTGTGGAAGTGAGTGAGACACCCGGTACCACCCTACTGATTAGGCCCCATAGAAATAGTTCATCACAAACTACTCCCCTGTTAGTAACGGTAGATGCGGAAGGAACTATTCCCATTACCCTAGATAACACCACCAAAATATCTAAAATAATAAAGAGAAATACCATAGTAGCCCTTATTGAGGATGACTCTTTAATAAATGTAGAGCTTAAGGTCCCAATAAATATGATAACCATAAAGAATGAATTGATGCCACATCAGGATACAGTAACGGAACAAGGGACTAGACAGGAAAGATTACAACTCTTAATTAACCAACAGAATTGGAAACATCTGGATGATGAACAGAGAAGACAGTTAACACAAGTGGTCCTAACACATGATAAGTTGTTTATGCTAGGGGATAAAGAATTGGGGAAAATTGAAGGAGAACCCGCCAACATAGAGGTCGCAAATCCGAACCCATGTAGGTCCCCGATGTATCGTTATCCCGAACATGCAAAGGAAACCATTGGTAAGATGTTAAGTGAAATGGAAGAAAGAGGAGTGATCGAACCCTCTAGTGCAGCATGGTTGTCACCAATAGTGTTAGTAAATAAACCAGATGGAACCAAAAGAATGTGTCTGGACTTCAGACGGGTTAATCAGCATTTAACGGTAGATGTGTTTCCATTACCTAGGTTAGATGATTTAGTAGGACATGCAGCAGGACATCAATTTTATATAACCTTAGATTTGAAAGATGCATACTTCCAGATAGAGCTGAATGAAAAAAGTCGGAACTTAACCACTTTCACAGATGGAGTATCATTGTACCGGTTTCGAAGGCTACCTTTTGGTTTAAGTTGTGCACCAGCCATATTTTCAAGGAAAATGGCTCAGTTATTATCGCCTTTGTTACGTGAGGGTTGGGTGAAAAATTACTTGGATGATGTGATCATATGGGCGGATGATTTTACTAGCTTAATGCAGCGCCTTAAAAGACTATTTCAATTGTTCAGTGAACAGGGGGTAAAATTAAATCGATCTAAGTGTGATTTTGTGAAAAAAGAAGTAAAGTTTCTGGGACATAAGGTATCCAAGAATGGTAGTTTGCCAGATCCTAAAAATTTGGAGGCAATAAGTAAGCAAGTATCACCCAAAAATGTAAAAGAAGTGAGGTGTTTCATCGGTATGTGTGGATTCTACCGTAGCTTTGTGCCAAACTTTTCCAAAATTGCCACACCATTAACAAACCTTACAAGAGCTAGCACTGTGTTCAAATGGGATGAAAAATGTCAAGAAGCCTTTGAGAAATTAAAGGAGAAATTAATTACACCTCCAATCCTAGTCAAATACCAACCAGAGTTACCACTAGTGCTAGTCACAGACGCTAGTGAGGAGTATGTAGGAGGGGTTTTGCATCAAGTACAAGTAGATGAGACAGTCCGACCATTGGGTTACTTCTCGAAAAAACTTAATGCATGTGAGAAGAGGTATAGTGTCACCGACAAAGAGGCAATGGCAGTGGTCTTGGCTTGTCGCCATTATCATCATTATTTGTGGGGAACAACATTCACAATTCAAACAGACCATCAGCCACTAACCAGTATTTTTAGACGTAGAACTAAGTCACCGAGGGTTACAAGATGGATGCTAGAAATGAGGGAATACAATTACCAAATTAAATATGTGAAAGGAAAGGATAATGTCGTGGCTGACCAACTATCTAGGCCAGTGCGGGTAATCTCACGACCACCAGTATTTACATGGTTGGGGTTAACTCAGGAAACATTTAAGCAAGCTCAAAGACAGGATGACACATGGAGAGAATTAATTGAATATTTTGAGGGAGGTCAAGTGCCCAGGCGAAAAATAGCCCGTGCCACTTTAGACCAATTCGAGCTGAATGAGGGTATATTATATTTTGTAAAAACTTATGTAGATGACAGCTATTTTTACACTGTAGTAGTCCCTAAGACATTAATTAAAACAGCCTTAGAATTAGCTCATGATCAGTCAGGACACTTTGGACAATTCAAAACTATTAAGAAAGCTGAAGAATTGTATTATTGGCCAACATTAAGATCTGATGTGATGACATATATAAAGAAATGCCTTAATTGCCAGCAATTCAAATACACTAAGGGTCTTTCCCAACAATATAAAGAATTACCACCCATAATAGAACCCTTAGAAAGAATTGCCATAGACCTCACTGATATGACTTCTGGAGCAGATGGAAACAGATATATTCTAACCATCATAGACCATTTTTCAAGGTACACCAAGTTTTACCCACTAAAAAGTAAGCATGCCAAGGGAATTGTTGCTAGGCTAACCCAGTTTGTTACAGACTTTGGCGGGCCTAGATCGGTGCTGTGTGACAATGCCAAGGAGTTTACTGGCCACGAGATGCGGACCTGGGCAGACCAGCATGGGGTGGAGCTGCTTTTCTCCACGCCGTATCATCCACAGGCTAACGGGATGATTGAGAGGATGCACCGGACCCTGAAGATGGTGTTGGCCCAGTTGTGCGAGGGCTATCCACAACGTTGGCCTAACCTGCTGGCCGAGTGTCAAAAAGTGATGAATGCAGCCGTCCACAGCAGTACCAGGGTGACGCCGTATGTCGCATTCTTCGGAAGGCATCCACCACGCAACATCACAGCACCACTACCGACCATCACGTCTGACCACAACGACGCTGGGAGACTAAAGAGGCTAATACAAGAAGCCAGTACTGTATCTCTCAGGAGGTATCGGGCATTTGCCAATAGGCATAGAAAAAATGAAAAAGTAGAACTAGGAACATTAGTGTGGGTAAAACAAGAAACAATAATACCGGGTACCTGTGCCAAATTGAACCAAAAATGGAAAGGACCATACAAGGTGGCAGAAATAATAAGAGATGGTTTGATATATATTTTAGAGGACCCATTTACAGGGAAAAACCTCCAGAGGGCTGCAGAAAAGATTAAGCCCTATGTGAGCCACAGTGATATTATAGTACAGTTAGGGGAATTAATTGAAAATAATGAACCAGATGATGATGATGAGGATATTGTACTTCCTCCACATCATCGACGTCCTCCAAGAAGATTTCTGGAGGAAATGTAAATTGAGGTAAAAACCAAGGCAGAAAACAGAAATATTTAGAAAAACAGTGAATGAAAATTAATAGAAAATAGGGTAAAAGTGGGAAATTTACGTTGGATAATGTCATGTTTTACTATAACCTGAAGTCAACACGGGGCAACATTAATGAACGAGCTAGGAACTCAGCTCATAGTTGTAATTTTTTTTTATTGTGGGTGTTGGAGGACACTTAGTTTTAATGGGAAGAGAAGGATGGTGGGGAGTGTACACCCTACATTTCCATTGGGCTCTTCCAGAATACAGTCAGAACATTTGTCAAGGCCCCTGTATCACTTACTGCATTCCGGGTTGTCATACCGTGCGGGATCTGAGGTTTGAATGGAGAAGTGAATGAAAAAAGGAATGATTGAATTGAATGTAAGAATACTCAGATCTTGTTAGGGACAATCGCGGATGGGTTTAGTGACGGTAGAACCTTATTGAAGTTCTCCCGGGGTTATGGACTTGACAGAGGAGTCTGACTGGGACGAGGTGTCACTGATATCTATTATGTATTATGTATTATGTGTATTGTGTAATGTTAGGTAGAGAAGTTCTTTCCTGCGGGGAAGAAAGGCAGTCTAAGGACTGTAAGTAAAGTTGGCAGTTTATCAACACTGACTAACAAATTAGGGGGAATAATGTCTGATGTTGTTTAGTAAGGTATAGCGATAGTGACAAATGGTGTGTATGTTAAGATTAGGGGGAGGGGAATTGAGTTAGGGAAATATATATAAATTAATTTTCACTGTAAGTTCCAGCTAAGGAAGAGGGGACGTGTGTAACACCCCCATTTTATTATGTATGTTATTTAGGATGTTTTTTTAATGTATAATTACTAGCTTCACTCTCCATAAAATACCTGCATTTATTTCTGGTAACTTACTTAGAAAATTAGTTGAGTGAGGGATGGAGTCCCAATAAAAGGACGTGATATTTTCGTTGGCGGAACAATATTTGTAAGCAATATCAGGAATAATTGTATGCTATGTGACTGAGAAAGAGATAATGGGTTGGAGTATTAAGGGATGTTAAATAATCATTAGTGTAACTAAAGGAATGTATCAGGGGGGAAGGAACACTTAATATAATAGAAATGTGTAGCAGAAGGAACTAGTTTGTGTCCGTGTAGGAGCTGAGATTGGGGGGGAGAGAGGCGAGAATGAATTGTGGCAAGGATTCACAGTCAGTCTCGTGTCGTCTTCCACTGGATAAAGGTAACTACTAAAACAGCTGCTACAAAGTGACTTCACGTGTTAATATTGAGGTAAATATTTATTATACATTTGATAGTGATTATTAATGAGTCTCTCTTCGTCTTCCACTGGGAAAAGGGAACAGCCATATAGCACATTCCGGCAAGGCATAGCAATAATAATACTGGTGTACAAAACTAATATAAATACTTAGGAGAATTGCTGGCATAGTCAAAGAAAATCTAGAGTAACATTTGTTTCGGCCATATTTTTTTTTTATACTATTATATATATGTATGTTTTTTTTTTTAACTATTGTATGTATATGGGGATGTATTTTTTTTTCTTATTGATGGGGGGGAGTAAGTAAATTGTTTTTTTTTATTATCTGTTTGTTTAGTGCTGTTCCCTAGCGAAACTCGGAATTATTCCAGTTCTAGGGACAGCGGGAGTAGGATTCAGGGAGGGGGGATTGAAGGTTAGGGAGTATATATATATATATTTTTTTTATTTATGAAATGAATGTTAATAAATTAATTAATAAGTAGTTGAGTTTTCCGTTACCGTATACATACTAATAGACTGTGTCCCTACTTAGGCATTTTTGACTTGATTTAAGACATTGATCGAACCCCCGTTAGAGTAATTCTGGGTTGCTTACACACGTGCCTGGGGTTTAAGCTACGTTACCCACCCAGTGTGTGATAACTTGGTTCCTGCGGTCAACCTGTGGTCTGGTGGTGGCAGCGTTACTGACTAGGAACTGGACTTGCCTTTGTATGATTTTTTTTTATGGTATTCGCAAGGCAAGTTCAGTCCTCAGTCCTTTTTTTTTCCCAGACCGGGTTGATCAAGTATAGGATAGATTGTCATACACTGGTGTGTCATTTTTTTTTATTGTAAAAAGGCCGTGTTTTTTTTATCCTCCTCCAGTAAAGTAAGGGGGATAAAAATAGCGACGTTACAGCTACACTGGTTTATGGTAGGATGGGATGCTCAGACTGAGTACACACTGCCTTTTCTAGGGTAAAATTGAGTTATTATTGATCTTGTTATGTCCGAGTGTGTTGGTGAGTGGCTTAGCTGACGAGCGCCTATCCCCATTTTCTACTACCTCGCCACGGTCAGTGCACCCACCCAAACACTAGGGCTCAATGTATGGCGACAGTACCTCATTCAACTCATCGTAATTCTGTAACCATTAAACCTACAGACTTCCCATTGGTACCAATCGAAAGAGGAAGAGTTGCTCGTTCTCATGGCACTAAAATAATTCACTCATTCATTGTAAGTTAGGAGTACAGAGCATGCAAAAACAGGCTATTTTACATGTTTTTAACTCAACCCCCGGTCCTGGGAGGCACAGTAATTTCACTTAACCCCGGTCCTTTAGGGGTTAACATTATATAAGAAATATAAGAAAGAAATAAGCCAAGAAAATATATTATATGATAATACGTATGGATCAGTTTTGTAATTTAAGTTAAAAATCAACACCCTAAATTTAATTAAGTGATAGAAAGTGATTTATAGGAGAATCAGAAAAATGTGAAGGGTGTGTGTGTGTGTGTGTGTGTGTGTGCAGAAAAGGAACACTTAGAATATTGTTTACTCTATTTACCAAATTTACAGAATACATCAGAATACATCAAAATTATGTGAACAATTATTATTTGAAAATATAGAAAAAGTAAAAGATATATTAGTAGTAGAAGTGTGGAAAAAAAAACAGACAAAAACTCAGCAGTTATCGTAGAAAAAAACACAAACTAAATAACAAAAATAATAAATAAATAAATAACAATAAATAAATAACAATAAATAACCAAAGATGAGCCGTTGAAAAGTTACAGAACTGAACTTACTAAACCTGAGCTGGTAACACTGACGAGAGATCAACAAACATCTGAGCTGGTAACACTGACGAGAGATCAACACAGCCAACAGACAGAGGTAATCATGGTTCCCAGACTAGAAGGTAAATATTGTCTTTATTTAATTAATTATTTATTCCCTGACCATTCCAAGGTGTTGATAAGTAAATAAATACCCCTATGATGTAGATAAGTGACGATAAATGCATAAATAAGACGATAAATGACAGAATAATACGATAAATTGTGAACCTGTGAATGGAAAAAATTATCACTTGTAAATATTAACTTTATCTAATTAATTATTTATTCCTTGACAATTCTGAAGTGTTGATAAGTAAATAAATGACCCCTATAATGTAAATAAAGGGTAATAAATGGATAAATAAGTCGATAAATGACGAAATAAGACGAACCGGTGAATGGAAAAAATAGATAATGATTTTGTTACGGGTAAATGTTGTCCTTATTTAATTAATTATTTATTACTTGGTTATTCCAAGGTGTTGATAAGTAAATAAAGGATCCCTGTGATGTAGATTAATAACGATAAATGGATAAATAAGATGATAAGATAATTATTTAATTATTACTACCTTTATTTTAATTATTATTTATTTCAAGATGTTGATAAGTAAATAAATGATGATAAATGGATAAATAAGATGATAAATGATGAAATAAAGCAATAACAGATAATTATTTGATTATTACTACCATTATTTTAGTACCATTATTTATTTCAAGGTGTTAAGTAAATAAATTATCCCTGTGATATAAATAAATGGTGATAAAAGGATAAATAAGATGGGAAAAGTCCTCATATGTCCCATAGAATGTTAAAACTATTTAATTAATTTATTTATTCATTTAGTAGAGTTAAAATTGTTATGATAAATTTACAGAATTACTTCATTAACTATATTGTATATTTTAATATAATTACCTACTTATATAGATATTATACAGTATTTATTAATAATTACTATTTATGTAGACCATTCTAAAATATTTTTCATTATGGTGTTTTGGTAAATATGGAATGAATTACCATTTATCATGTACTGTTTTTTCTACCTTCATTACCCACTTATTTAGAACATTATAAAACTATTTTATTCTATGGCATTTCATCCACAAATTTCAAAGACATTCAAAGGAAGCATTTTGAAATTAACCTAACCTGACCTAACCTTACCTGACCTGACCTGACCTGACCTAACTTGACCTAACCTTACCTAACCTTACCTCGCCTCGCCCCGCCCCGCCCTGCCTTACCTTACCTTACCTTACCTAACCTAACCTAACCTTACCTTATCTACCTTACCTTACCTTACCTAACCTTACCTCACCTCGCCCCGCCTTACCTTACCTTACCTAACCTTGCCTTACCTAACCTTACCTCGCCCCGCCTTACCTTACCTTACCTAACCTTGCCTTACCTTGCCCCGCCTTACCTTACCTTACCTAACCTTGCCTTACCTCGCCCCGCCTTACCTTACCTTACCTAACCTTGCCTTACCTCGCCCCGCCTTACCTTACCTTACCTAACCTTACCTTACCTCGACCCGCCTTACCTTACCTTACCTAACCTAACCTAACCTAACCTAACCTAACCTAACCTAACCTAACCTAACCTTACCTAACCTTACCTGACCTTACCTAACCTAGACCACAGCAGACTACCGGACCTAACCTAACCTGGGCAAACTACCGTGAAATAACCGTGGTAAAGTACAGGAAATAGCCAGGGCAAAATACTGTATTTTTTAAAGAATTACTGTGTTATAGCAGTGTTGCCAGATCTGGCTAGGTCCCAGTATTTTGCCCTGGTCATTTCCCGTACTTTATCACGGTTATTTCCTGGTCGTTTGTCCAGGTTAAGTCCTGGTAGTCTGCCTTGGTTTAGGTTAGGTTAGGTTAGGTAAGGTAAGGTATGGTATGGTATGGTGCTTTGCGGAGGTAAAACCAGTTACTATGGTCCCTCCTTTAGTTCAACTTGGTTTATTTGTGATTGAGCTCTTTTTTCAAAGTTCTTTTAAAAGTTTACATCGTTTGTTCCACATATATTGTATTACTCGTTTAGTTTTTTCTATGTCTGTAGAGTTTTTAAAGAGTAAATCACTTAGCTTGTCTTCAATATACGGTTGCACAAACAGTTCGCTTTTTGTTCTTAACTCTATATATTTAGGACAGAACAATAGGAAATGTTCCAGATCTTCTACCTCGTAATTACATAGGAGGCATTTCACTTCACCGTTGCTAAATCGCTTTCTGTCATTTAGCGCAAGCGTATTGCTTCTGCATCTAAAGAATGTTATTGATGAGGGGTGGTTATCATAGAATTTTTCTTCTCGCGGTTCATCTTTGTTCATTTTGTATAGTTCTATAACACGAGGTTACATGTAGTGAAGATGTTTGGTTATCTTCACTTTGAGGGTCAATGGCAAACAAGGTTGGGTGGTTTGTGTAAGGTTTATTGGTGTCAGTGTTAGTGTTGTTAATGTGTGTTAGTGTTCGTGTGTGTGTGTGTCTATCCTATTATATTACATTACATATTAGCTTCTTGTATCCAACCTAGAATATGTTCAATGGCATACAATGTCATGTAGGTTGCCGCTACACTACTCCCCTCCTTAGTGACGAGGAAGGAGGAACGATACAGTCTTGTTACGGCGTTCGCTCGTGTTGTGAAGAAGTTGTAGAACGTATCAGTAGCGTGGAGTTGTAGGCATAGTTGTTGTTTTTGTCGTAGTGGCCGAGGTCGTAGAGTGGAGTGTAGCAGGAAAGTTGGTGAGTGTTCACTTGCGTGTGTTGCTGCAGTGCTAGTGGAACTTATCCAATCCATGAGCTTACGATTTTTAATGACGACAGCAAGGTCGAAGTTTGTCAAAAAATCGTTGCCCAAAATGGCTTGTGCGTGCGCTTGTGCATGTCCGCATGTGTGTGCGTGAGCGTGCGTGTGTGTCCGCAGGCGTGTGTGCGCGCATGTGTGTCCGCAGGCGTGTGTGCGCAAGCATGCATGTGTGTCCGCAGGTGTGTGTGCGCGTGCTGTTTGTCCCCAGGCTCGTGTGCACTTTTGTGTGTGCGTGTGCGTGGGCATTTGCGTGCGCATCCGGTCGCTGTGCCAATGGAAGTCAATGACTCCTGGGCTTACGATTTCTAATGTCGACAACAGGGTCGAAGTTTGTCAAGAAATCGGCACCCAAGGCTTGCGCGGGTTTACGCGTACGCGTTTGTGAGCAGTTTGGGATAACACGGTTGCAGAAATTCATCATCCCTGGGATCTCTTTCAGCTTGTGGTGGGTCCTTGGCTTTGGCAACTGCTGGATTGTTTCACACTTTGGCTGAAGTGGTGTGATGCCTGCTGAAGACACTGTGTGGCCATTGTTATTGTTAGTTAAGATGTGCACTGGGTAGTTAGCACCAACACATCTCCCTCACCAGTGTGTGGTGGGTAGTGAAGATGTATGGTGAGTAGTGAAGATGTGTTGTTGGTAGTGAAGATATGTGCTGATTACTTGGAAGCAGGATAGATGTGTTGAAAAGTTCGGGGTGCATCCTGATGTACTTGAACAAGCCAAACTGTGTTATGATGGCTGTTTTCGGGATGTCCACTGGATCAGCTGGGATCTGATGACTAGATCTAACCGCTTGTTTGCCATTGGTCACTCCGGGGTCACCATTTATAACACGAGGTTACATGTAGTGAAGATGTTTGGTTATCTTCACTTTGTCATGTAGGTTGCCGCTACAGTTCTACGCTACTGTTAGAATTAAGTTCTGTTCTCCATCGCTGTGTATCACATTTTCTCACTGCTTGTTTGATTTGGTCTTTAGTTAGCGTTTTAATGTTGTATTTGCTTAGTCCTGTTTCCTTTGTTATATTGATAATCTGTTGTATCCAGACATCTTCTTTAAAGTTGACTCTCATTTCCTGGAACACCCGACCAACGAGGGAGTCTTCCCTGTTAAGTAAGTATCTCAGGAACGTCATCTTCGTTTTCATCAGCCGTGTTTCCATCGCTATGGCTCCAATTTCCCCTCGTAGGGTACACACAGGTACATATCTAGGGGCTCTGAGGATAAGTCTATACACTTTATTTTCTATTGATTGTAGTTCGTTTAGATTGGTTTTATTGAAGTGTACAATATCTGTTCCATACAGGATAGATGGCAAGGCTACATTCTTCCAAAAGGTTTTACCTATTAGTAGTCTATTGCAACTTTTAGCTACAACTGAAGTCGTTTGGTTACATAGGTTATTTGCTTTTTGGAACATCATTTTCTTATGTTGTATAAAACAGTCCTTTTTGTCACGTAGGGTCATCCCTAAATATTGGACACTTCTCTTAATCTCGATTCCTCCTATTTGGTCTGGTTTGTCTCGCATATTATAAATAATTATGTTGCTTTTGTTGACATTTATTTCCAGCCCATATTCTCCTACTATTCTGCTTAGCTGTTCTATTCTAAGTCTTGCGTCATCAATTGAATGTGTTAAACACAGGCCATCGTCAGCGAAAAATAAAGTATTGATGTTGAATAAGTCGTCCTTAAATCCTATGTCATATTTATATAATTCTGTTAATATCATATATGTTATTAGTTTAAATAATGTTGTGGACATAGTACAGCCTTGTCTAATCCCACTAGAGACCTTAACTTCTTGTTGGTTCTTTTCATCTAATTTTATGAAAGTTTTGTCATTATAATAAAGTTTAGCAACTATATCTATAATTAATGGATGGATCTTGAATTTAATTAAGGTTTCAATTAACTTTTCTCTTTTAACAGAATCATAAGCCTTACTGAAGTCAATGCTTATGACTATTAATGGTTTCTTTAATTGGTAGCTTTTGAGTATACAATATTTTAGAATTAATATATTATCCTCAATTCTACATCCCTTCGTGAACCCTGCCTGTTCATTCATGCCCCAGTCATTATCTAATATATGTTGCTCTATTTTCTCTCTCAAAATGGCCATGAACATTTTATATGAGATGTTGCTTAGTGCAATAGGTCTTAATTTGTCTACTGTAGGTTTGCTTGACTTTGGGATCATTTTTGTTATTGAGAACATCCAATCATCAGATATTTCGGTTGTTTTGTTCAGAACATTATTTAAACATTTTGTTATTAAGTTTACATAACGGTCGTTGTTTTTTATAAGCTTGTAAATGTCTGATTTTAATTCATTAGGTCCTGCTGCTTTGCCATTTTTGAGTGACGTCAAATATTTAACAACTTCATCTTTGGTAATATTGATGTTTGTCATTCCAACTACGGCTTTGTTACATCGCGCTGCCATGTCTAAATGTTCGATCAGGTTATCCTGTCTATTATTTAAAATGGTCTCATATTCTTGTTCGTAGTTTCTTTTAATATCTTCATTCCATACCGTATGAATCCTATTTTCATGTTTGTTGTAAATACCCGACCAATAAGTTTCTAAAGCTTTACCTACATCTCCGGCTTCAAGAGGTGTTTTGTCGTTCTCTGTGTATATTACGAGTTCCTTTTTGTTGATCTCCTTACCTTTTAATTTATTGATATTATCCCACAATTTGGTTCTATCTTTGTCCTCTCTTATTTCATTAGTTATTTTAATTTCAAAGGCTCCCATCGCATCTTTTACTAAGAGCTGTACTTTGAGTTTTTGATCTGTATACTTTTCTTCATATTCTCGCTTTGTATCAACATCTACAGTATTCCTTTTGCTTCTGTTATAATGTTTTCTGACCTTAATTTCGTCTTTAATTTCTTGGGTTATCCATAGCGGTTCTCTTATCGCTTTGTCAGTTTTATTTACTTTAATATTAATTGTTTTTTTCATGGAGTTATCTTTGGCTATGGTTAAGTTTTCCTCTAGGGTTTCTATTTTGCTTATATCTTGGTAGTCTAATTTATTCAGCTCATTTATAAACTTTTCTTTAGTTTTTTCATTTATATCAGTGTAAACTTTGTTTATGGTATGACTGTATTTAATATTGCCTGCCTTAATTCTAAAGTCAGTGAATATTAGATTATGATCTGACAAATCAAAGATTTCTTTCTTTTCGTCTATGAACATTTTGGTAAATTTATCACTTAAAGCATTATTTATAAGGCAATAGTCGATTACACTTTTCCTATCACCCACACTCCATGTATATGTGCCTTCACAATCCGCCACATCATTGAGAAGAGTAAGATCGTATTTATTTAGCAAGTCTAATACGATGTTTCCATTCTTATCTAATTTTTGGCTTCCTAAAAAGCCAACATGTCCGTTCATATCCCCCAAAATGACTATTGGTTCGTCGTTATCGATTTGTCTTAGTTCCTTCTCGATTATTCCTTTAATTAATAAATTTCTTTGGTCATCATTCACAGATAAATATAAAAGTATAATGTTGATCTTAAATCCTGCTATGCTAAGTTCTGTTACCATTATATCAGGGTGTTTTGTTTGTTTTTTTGTTACTGTAACTTTATGTGTATTGTACATTAACATTAGTCCCCCTCCCTTTCTATCATTTGATTCTCTAAAGCTTTCTACTTTTGCCAATCCCTTACTTAATACATATTTATCAAACTTTAGTTGTGTTTCGGTTAAAAATAATACATCTGTTTCTCTTTCAATCAGCTTTTCTACTTCTAATAGTTTCACCTTACTTAAACCTTGTATATTAATCAGTTTTAACCTAATATTTATATACACACTACAATGTCCCTGTTTACTTTCTGCTGTATCCTATGCATTAGCTTTTATCAGTTTACCTCCTTTTATCACCCACCCTTCTTCTCCCTTCGCTTCTTTCTCAGCAAGTTCCTTCTTTAGTTCCTCAAATCTCCTCTTATTCTCTTCTCTCTCTTGCTTTGTCATATCTTTGGATAATCCTACTTTTTTCATCCATGTTTTGTTTGTGTTTTTTAGGTTTTTGGCACTTTTTAGTACCTCCCACTTTTCGTTCTCATTGGTTAGGGTAA
Organism: Petrolisthes manimaculis; assembly: GCA_034508575.1. Lineage (NCBI taxonomy): Eukaryota > Metazoa > Arthropoda > Malacostraca > Decapoda > Porcellanidae > Petrolisthes > Petrolisthes manimaculis. The sequence goes on from JAWZYT010001678.1 coordinate 250,715, forward strand.
TTAATACAGGTCTGATTTTATCTTGTGTCACAGTTCTTAACCTTATCATTTTACTTATACCTATCTTTCCGTCTACCTTGATCTCATTCATAACCACTTTACATTTGTCTAGGTCATTGTTGTTTCTGTCTTGTTCTGTGTCGGCTGGACTTTCTGGTAAATTGTAAATGATTATATTACTCTTTCTGCTGTCTCTGTTTTGTATTTCCTTTAGTTCTTCAAGTACAGTTTCCTTAACCTCTGTCTTTATGGCATCACTATATGATTTCCCATTAGGTCTACCTGAAGCTGTCAGATTTACATCATTGTCTCCGAGTGTTGGTATGGTTCTGTCATTAATAAGGCCCTCTACCATTTGTTTGATTTCCATCATGAGGTTATCTCTGACTAAACCTATTACCCTGTCAGTTGTCTCATCAATTATTTCACCCTTTATAGCCATTAACTCAGTCCTCAGTCTCTTATTCTCATCCTCTAACACCCTACACCTCTCTTCAACCTCCCCACCTCTCTCCACTGTCTTGCGAAAAGCATTTTTACATTTTGGGCAGCTCCATATCACATCATCATCCTTCAGTACCTCATATTTCTGGGGTGTAACCTTCACACATCCTATATGAAACCATTGCTTACACATTTGGCATAGTAAACCTTTATCATTAGAGGTGACTTTATAGTTACATTTACAGTTACTTATCTCCTTGGGCTTCCCTTTCTTGTTCCGGTGTCTTCTGCTTTGAGAGATGGCCCCTTGGTCATCCTCTGATTCATCTGAATACATATCACTTTGTGTTTCTTCTTCACTGTTGGAATCTTCCTTGTCATCCCGTTTTGGCATAGCGTCCTGATCGGCCGCATTCTTTCTCTTCTCCTCGCTGTTTTCTCCCCCCTTCTTTCCTCTACTTCATTTCGTTCGCATCTTGTTGCTTTCTTATAATCACTGTTGTTGTAAAAAGCTTGATTTGAAAGTTAATATGTGCTTAAATATGGTTTTTCGCCAAGAGCTCAGTCACTCAGCCCTATCGCTATGTTTGTTGTTTCAGCATAGGCTAATTTTAAAATGCCCCATTTAAATTTAACAAAAAACAACAACCATACACAATGACTGTAATTCCTTCAATATTTACTGAAAAAAATGTATGCAATAATGGTAATTCTTTCCATATTTACCCAAAAAATATACACAATAACAATAATAACAGTAATTGTTTCCATATTTAACATAGAGTACTGGTAGTTAAATATAGATATTGTTGTGTTACATATTTTATTATTATGATGATTATTACATTATTTACATTTCCAGGTAGGATTGATTAATGAGGTGTTGCAACAGGTGTGAACCAAGAGGTGTTGCAGCATCAATTGTACATCAATGCACACTCCTTCATCCACAGGTAATTTTATTTATTTATTTTGGGTCTGTCATTGATTGCCTTCATCACTATGAAATAATTAGTTGTTTATGTGTATATATGGAACAGTATGTATGTATGTATGTATGTATAATCTCTCTCACTCACTCATACTATCATTGCTTGCCTTCATCACTATGAAATAATTAGTTGTTTATGTGTATATATGTAACAGTATGTATGTATGTATAATCTCTCTCACTCACTCATACTATCATTGCTTGCCTTCATCACTATGAAATAATTAGTTGTTTATGTGTATATATGTAACAGTATGTATGTATGTATGTATGTATAATCTTTCTCACTCACTCATACTATCATTGCTTGCCTTCATCACTATGAAATAATTAGTTGTTTTAGGCTACTGCTTGGTTTTATAAATAACTTTGGATTTGAAGATGGAACAACTATACTTTGTATATCTTACAGTATACTTGGCAACACATATGTGTAGTGTTGTGTTGCTGTCTCAGTGTCCTTGACTGTACATGACACACTCAGGTCACACCTACCTACTGTTGGTCAGGTCAAGTAATTCATTCCTTGCTATACCATCACCATGAAATATTCATCACACTCCCTCTGTCCTGCTTTGTACAGCCAAGCAAAGGATATTATATAGAGAATAAAGGGATATTTTATAGGAAACAAAGTCATAGCATGAGAAAATACTAAAGTATATTGAGAGACAGACAGGAGGGTAAGGTAAAGAGGTGGATTATAAGTTTATAGGCCTGGTGACTGATGCCCGGGGTAGTAGTACAGACACCTCTGGCCATCACCCAGAGTATCAAATAGTGCTGGTTTGACTATTACCTAGACTAGACTAGACCACAGCAGACTACCAGGACTTAACCTGGACAAACTACCGGGTCTTAACCCAGGCAGACTACCAGGACTTAACCTGGGCAAACTACCAGGTCTTAACCTGGGCAGACTACCAGGACTTAACCTGGACAAACTACCGGGACTTAACCTGGACAAACTACTGGGAAATAATCGTGATAATGTACAATGAATGACTGGGGCAAAATACTCGGATCTGTCAACACTGCTGCAAAATGGTAATTCTCTCAATAAATACCATAAACTGTAATGCAGGACCTCTCATTATTATTATTAGCATCATTATCATCATTATTATTATTAGCATAATTATCATCATCATTATTATTATTATTATTATTATTATTGTTATTGTTATTATTATTATTATTATTATTGTTATTGTTATTGTTATTATTATTGTTATTATTATTATTATTATTATTATTACTGTGTCTACTTCTTTGATTGATGAACTAACATTGTTTAATTAATATTTCAGGTTCACAGACAGTTGATAGATAGATAGTTTGTGATAGATACATACATACATACATACATACATAAAGAGAGAGAGTGAGTGAGTGTGTGTGAGATGGAGAGAGTATATATAGATTGATGGATGGATAGATAGATAGTTTGTGATAGATAGATACATACATACATAAAGAGAGAGAGAGAGAGAGAGAGAGAGAGAGAGAGAGAGAGAGAGAGAGAGAGAGAGAGAGAGAGAAATGCCTATATTTTAATGATTTTGTATCCAATGATTTTCAGAAATTATGCATTTTGTTAGTTTTCATTTCTCTCTCGTACACACACACACACACACACACAGCTGTGATTTCCTGTGATGTTGTTTAGGGGTGACGGCCTAGGTCACGCTGGTGCGCCACCTTTAGTTGGTCGGTGTAACTTGATGTAGCAGGCTGTTCCCTTCAGTGGCCTGGTAATAATGGGGCAGTGGCTGGTGTGCCACCTTTAGTTGGTCGGTGTAACTTGATGTAGCAGGCTGTTCCCTTCAGTGGTCTGGTAATAATGGGGCAGTGGCTGGTGTGCCACCTTTAGTTGGTCGGTGTAACTTGATGTAGCAGGCTGTTCCCTTCAGTGGTCTGGTAATAATGGGGCAGTGGCTGGTGTGCCACCTTTAGTTGGTCGGTGTAACTTGATGTAGCAGGCTGTTCCCTTCAGTGGTCTGGTAATAATGGGGCAGTGAGGGTTTGTCCACCACCTCGTCTAGTCGGGTTTTGAATCTTTCTAAAGATCCAGAGTATGATGGTAGCTCTCGTGGGATACAGTTGAACAGCCGGGGACCCTGCACTGCTATGGAGTTTTCTCTTAGTGTTTGTAGTGTTGTCCATGTCGTCAATATCAGTGGTATGGTGTACATTAGGCCTCTTCTTCCATGTAGTGTTGTCCATGTCGTCAATATCGGTGGTATGGTGTACATTAGGTCTCTTCTTCCATGTAGTGTTGTCCATCTCGTTATATAGTGTACATTAGGTCTCTTCTTCCATGTAGTGTTGTCCATCTCGTTATATGGTGTACATTAGGCCTCTTCTTCCATGGTTGGCTGTTCAGATTGAGCTTTCATTTTCCAGATTAGGGACAAGTCCATTAATAATTTTCTAAATGTATATAATTATGTATTGTTCTCGTCTTCTTTCCAGCGAGTATAATTTGAGGACAGCTAGTCGTTCCCAGTAGTTATTATCCTGCATACCCGCCATCCTTGTTGTAAATGTTCGTTGCATTGCTTCTACTTTTCTAATTTGTCCTACTGTACTTGGATTCCAGAGAACACAGCAGTACTCTAAGAGAGGAAGTATAAGTGCTTTATATAGTGTTAGAAGTACAGTACAGTACAGTGGGCTCTCTTGTTGTAAAGGTTCTTAGTATCCATCCCATTGTCTGTCTCACCTTTGTAACTTCTGTTGTCTATTTGTTGTTGAAAGTTGCCATCATCACTTAATGTTACTCCTAGATCCTTGACGTGTCTGTATTGTTCAATTATTTGTCCTTCTGGTGTTCTATAATAATTATTGGGGATATCAATATTGGGATGACAGTATCTCATCAACTCCAATTTGGAGCTGTTGAAACTCATGTTGTTATTGGCTGCCCACTGGTATATTTTATTTAAATCCATTTGTGTCATTCTAAGGTCTTCGTTGTTCCTCACTGTACTCAAAAGTCTAGTGTCATCTGCAAAAAAAAGATGCAGTGCAATGGGAAATATTTGTGTGTATATCTCTCATGAATATTAAGAATAGCAAAGGGCCAATGACTGACCCTTGTGCCACTCCACTCAACACTCCTTCTACAACAACTGCTTGGTTTCTGTTCTCTAAACAGCACTTCATCCACTTGAGCAGTTTTCCTCTGATTCCAATATGTGACAGTTTCTGTATCAGTATTTGGTGGTCGACTTTGTCGAAAGCTTTCGAAAAGTCTAGATAAATAACATCGACTGTGGCATCGTTCTCAAGTGAATGTAACATGTCCATACACACACGTACACACACACACACGTACACACACACACACGTACACACACACACACGTACACACACACACACGTACACACACACATACACGTACACACACGTACACACACATTCTTTTACATTGTCTCACCCATGTATATTTTCTGCCCCAGGGCTGCACTATATGAAATAAACCATTTATTATTATGTTTTACACCTACACACACATACACACACACACACACACACACACACACACACACCTACACACACACACACGTACACACATACCTAGACACACACACACGTACACACACACACACACACACACACACCTACACACATACACACACACACATACACACACACGTACACACACACACACACACACACGTACACACATACCTACACACACGTACACACACATACACACACACCCACACACACACACGTACACACACACATACACACACACACACACACACACACACACACACACATACCTACACACACACACACATACCTACACACACACACACACACACACACACATACCTACACACACACACACACATACCTACACACAACACACACATACCTACACACACACACACACATACCTACACACACACACACACATACCTACACACACACACACACATACCTACACACACACACACACACACACACACATGTACACACACATACATACACATACACACACACACCTGAAGTTCCTGAAGTGCGATGTTGCGGGCAGCAAATTGCGCCCGTGGCCACGCTGATGCGCCGCCACTAGAATATCCCGTCAGCTCGTCTCTGCACCAGCTGGTCGACGATGGAATTGCTGGACGCTCGTAGATGATATTGCGGTAGTTTTGGTTCATCAGGTAATGTTCCCAAGAACTTGTCCAGCTTCAGTTTGAAACTGTCCAGACTCTGACCATTACAGTAGCGTAGCCACCTGGGGAGTGCGTTGAACAGCTGTGATGCTTTAATTGAGAAAGCACTCCCTTTGAGTGTCTTGATCCTGGTGGTCGCTCCAGGATGGATTGCATTTACATCGCAAAGCTGTCCTTGTCGCTGATGATTTATAAATCGGATGTTGACGGAGTTGATTACCCGACCCTTCATTATCTTGTATACATACAAAATGAAATACCTCTCTCGTCGACGTTCGAGGGAAAAAAGTCTCAATGCCTGAAGTCTTTTCCAATAATCCAGGTGCTTCACAGTTTTTATTTTAGAGGTGAAAGTCCTTTGTACTCCCTCAAGCTTTTGCTTTTCAATAGCTCACCATGGGCTCCAGAGTTGGCAACAGTACTCAAGTAGTGGCACCACCATAGTTTTGTAGAGAGTCAGCATCGGTTTCGGTTCCCGAGTACAAAAAGTACGAAGAACCCATCCAGCTAAGGGTGACTCCGAGGTCCCTCACTTCCTGTTTTACGCAAATTTGTGACCCGTCATTTGCGGTATATTTAGGTGAACTGTTGCTGCAGCCTTTTACAGTGTACTGCATATGCTCAAATTTACTGTCATTAAACATCATGTTGTTTCTGTCCGCCCACTGATACAGAGTCTCAAGATCCTCCTGCAATAGTTCAGCGTCGGAAGTATCAGATATTTCTCGCAGTACGCATGTGTCTTCTGCGAATGAGGACAAAAACGAATGCTGAATATGTTGGTCAATGTCACAGTTGAATAAAAGGGGTCCAAGAACAGAGCCTTGTGGGACTCCACTGGTGACCAGCATCGGTGCAGACTCAGCACCATCAGCTGCCACAACCTGCTCTCTGTTGGTCAAGAAGCATTGCAGCCACCTCCCCAGCTCACCAGTAATCACCATTCGACGAATCTTATGGAAAAGTATGCCGTGGTCCACCTTGTCAAAGGCTTTAGCAATGTCCAGATAGACCACATCAATGTCTTTGTTGTTCTCCAGTGACGTCAACACTTTTTCATAGTGTACCAATAATTGTGTTAGGCATGAGCGACTCTTTCTAAAGCCATGCTGGCTGTCGTTCATCAAGCCGGTGTCTTCGAGGAACGTTGCCATGTCTTTCACCACAATTTTTTCCAGTACCTTTATGATATGGGACGTTAGAGCAACGGGCCTGTAGTTTTTTGCTTCATTCCTCGAGCCACCCTTATAAATCGGTGTGACTTTAGCGTTTTTCAGCTTCTGTTTTATAAAATATGGACAGAGGAAAACTCAACTCTTTTGCGCATTTCCTCAGCAAGACCGCCGGAAATTGATCAGGGCCAGCAGCTGAGTTCACCCTCAACTCATGAATTGCATTTCGTATGTGGTCAGTGGATATACAAATGCCATTTAGTTCCTCGGTGTTCCCTTCTGTTCCACCGAAAAACTCCACAGGATCGAGCACCATGCTGTCCCCTCTGGGTGAGCTGAAAACTGCTTCGTATTGTAACCTTAGTGTTTCAACAATACTTTCTGGCCTGTCACTCACTCCACCATTTCCGTCCACTAATGATCCAATACCAGTTCGCATCGTTGATTTGTTTGCCGCATACTTGAAGTATTTCGGATTGGTTTTGATGCGAGAAATTGCAAATTCCTCATTTCGAATGAGCTCATTTTTAGTTTGTCCTCAATAATCAATATTTTGTTTTCAACACAGTGTCTATCTCGGATATCCTTGACACAACATATTTTTTTACGTAAATTATTTCTTTTGCGCATCAGAATTTTGCGGAATCGTGGTATTTGGTTTTTGGGTGGTAATATCTTCCTTGGTATATGCTTCTTTGAAATTCTAGGGCAGTTAGCGATCAGAAAGTCGTACTGCTCATCAGCTTCATATTGTTCCACATACGTCCAGTCAACCAGACCGAGGTCCTCTCTCACATCGGCCCAGCTGACTGATCCAGCATAAAAATTCAAATAACTGAAACTGGTCGTACCCCGTGCGAAATGTGCAGATACTGCAGGTGTGCCTGAAGAAATATTTGTTTCCAAAATAATAGAATTATGATCAGATAAGTTTATCTTGTTCACCTGACAGTCTCGAATAAGATCGCTATCATTTGTCATGACAACGTCGAGAAGGTTCTTCTCCCGCGTGGGAGCACGAACTATTTGCTGTAGACAATGTTCTCCGGCTAGTAGCAGGAGCGCCCCTGCTTGGGCTCGCATCTCCGCCGTACCCCCGTACACAGTCTCTGCGTCCCAGTTAATTCTCGGAAAATTTAAGTCACCACTAAAGAACACAGTTGGTGTCGGAGTATGTAGAGAATCTAGAATGTTTCCTATTTTCGTTAACTGGTCCATAAACGTGTTTGTTGGGCACTCTGGCGGTCTATATAAGTTGATAAGGATCATATTTGACTCCGAATGCAGGACTGTGACTCTTCATGCAAAATGCTCTGCCACATAAGTTATAACACCACCTTTCTTGCGATGCTTCATTCTGTCTGTCCTGAATGTCATATACTTTGGTATATTGACTTCAGCATCCTGTATTTCGTCATTGAGATGCGATTCTGTAAGTGAGATGATGATTGCATTTTCGGATTTAGCAATTTCTTCAAGGAGTTTCGTTTTGCCTTTCATTTTATATGGCATAAGGCCTGCTATATTGAAGGTAATTATCTTACAGAAATCAGCATCACGGCCTGTTGTGGTGACTATTGCTGGTGGTTCAGCATTGATGAGGCAGGGGGCCACTGACCCATTCTCAGTATTTGTGGTGATGTGGGGGTTCCCCGCCATGGCATTGCCTGCAGCATTTGTAATATTTGCTGCTGTGTTTGCTGCATTTGCTGCAGTTGTTGCCATAAAAAAGGGACCATGGGGTCGGTCTGATTTTCATCCATAGTCGAGTGACGACTCAGCCAGGCATTTTGTGGTTTGATGTTCATTGTTCTCCCGTTTTTCCACTGCTTGTTTCTGTTGTTGTTGATGTTCTTGATGTTGCTGTTGCTGTGCTCGCTGTTCTACTGCAACATTATTTGATGGGTTGCGGCGAGTACCATTTAAATGTAATCTTTTACATTCTGTGTTTAAGCATACCCTTTTTGTTTTAGACCCATTGCAAATTGGTGGGTGCAGGAAATTGCAGCGTTCTCCCTCTTTGCACCCTTTCACAGGATCACATCCGTTGACCTTGTACTTGTTGCACAATCTGGGATGGGCATATGGACAGTTTACTCCTTTCCTGCCAAATTTACACTTATTATGCTTGTAAAAGTAGCATACCTTGCGATGAGTCCTTTTCTGACCTGCATTGTTTCGGGCTGTTTGACTTTCCTCCTGGTTCACTTTATGATGTTCTGAGTCACTTTCCGTTTGGGTAACTCCCAAACTATCAGAGTCCCTTTTATCTGAAGCAGTGATTTGACTGTTCCTAGTCGATTGGTCTGCCGGTGTTTGGGTATCAACACTTTCGGCGAATGTCTGTTTAGCCTCCCTTTCCTTTTCCAATAATGAGTACACTTGGGCAAATAATCGATCACTTTGCTCACCCAGGTGTTTATGTACACATTCTGCACATGTGTACTGACTTCTGGTGTTGAAGAAATTCACAATCGCATAGACAGGGAGGTAAAAACAGTCTATGTGTACGGATGACTTGCACTTTTGACACTTTAAACACTCCAGTGTACAAATATTGTTGCATACCGTGCAGCTGGTGTCTGCAGGAGGTAAATGTTGCTCCTCTTCTAGCATATTTGTAATGCCAGTCACACACGGTGGGTGGTATAGGTGTCTATAGGTGTCTACCCGGGCACGGTGTTTACACAAGACACACACAATTCACACACGCGGAGCAGCCACGTCCGCTCACTGACTGACTGACTCACTGACACACACACACACACACACACACACGTACACACACACACCTGAAGGTTGATCGGGAGCTACGGGCTCCCAGGACAAGGCGATGCCTCCTCCTCCGTTAGGGTGATGTTGTTGATGTGCATGTAACACAGCTGATCGTCTATCGAGTTGCTCTCAGCAGCCGTACGGTAGTGATTCAGGTTGGGTTCATCAGGCACAGATTTCAGGAACTTATCGAGATGGTTTTTAAAGAGTTCACAGGTGGCACTGTTCATATTTCACAGCTGTCTTGGCAGAGAGTTGAACAGCCTTGGACCCACCACCGACAGACTGTGATGCCTAATGTTGGTTACTCTGCCAGCACGGATGTTCACTTTGGGTGGCACGCACATAACACCTAGACGTGGGTGGTTCTTGGTAGTGATTCCGATGCGACTCACGTTTGGTACGTGCTTATTTACTATTTTCCATGTGTAAATAATCATATACCTCTCACGTCTTCTCTCAAGTGAATATAATTTGAGTCTTCGGAGACGATCCCAATAGTTACAGTCCCTCACTGACGATATTTTATTTGTAAAAGTTCTTTGCACTCCCTCCAATGATTTAACTTCACTCCGCTTCCACGGATGCCACAACTGGCAACAATATTCCAGCAGAGGTAGAAGTAGCGAGCGGTACAGAGTAATCATTGGTAACTCTTCTCGAACAGTGAATGTACGTAAGATCCACCCCATCTGCATTCAACACTTCCTCACCACTTGTCCAATGTGGGTCCCAAACACAGCATCACTAGTCATACAAACTCCAAGATCTTTGACCATATTCCTCTGTTCGATATCCACTCTCTTGAGTGTTTTATATGTGGTTTGGTTCTTGATATCATTGTTCTTTCCGTACCATATCAACTCAAATTTTGTGTCATTAAAACTCATATTATTCTCCTCTGCCCAGGTATAGATAACATTAAGATCGTCTTGTAAGTTCACTGTACTGTTTACATTTGTTATTTCACACTGTATCCTGGTATCGTCTGCAAATGATCTTACAGTGGAGTGGACGATTGAGCTGTTGATGTCTGCAATGTGTATCAAAAATAGCAGGGGGCCCAAGACAGACCCCTGTGGTACACCACTCATGACCTCAGTTGCCTGTGAAATAGCTCCCTTTACAGCCACAAATTGGGTTCGATTAGTTAGAAAAGAGTATATCCATTTTCCAAGTGTACCTGTGATTCCAAGGTTCTGCAATTTATGCAAAAGAACCCCATGGTCGACCTTATCAAAGGCTTTTTCAAAATCCAAATAGACTACATCAACATTGTTACCTTTTTCTAGTGACTCCACTATATTTTCTTGATGTTCAATAAGTTGTGAGAGACAAGAGTGTCCTGCACGAAAACCATGTTGTCCTGGATTCATTAAATGATTTCTTTCCATATAGGATGTCATATTCTTAACTATAATCTTTTCCATGATTTTTATTATATGGGATGTAAGGGCAACAGGTCTGTAGTTTGATGGTTCAGCACGTAGACCCTTCTTATATATTGGTGTTATTTTGCCTTGTTTCAGGAGATCTGGTATAATTCTGGTTTGGAAGGAGCTACTGTATAACATTTTCAGTGGTTTGGCTAACTCACTGTCACAGTTTTTCAAAACGATTGCAGGGAATTCGTCAGGTCCTGGGGCTGCAGTAGTACGAATGGTCCAAATTGCTGTCAAGACATCAGCTTCCGTAAATGGTAGTTCCCTTAATTCCTGTTGTTCCGCCATTTCACTATTAAAAAGTGCATCTGGATCATGGATAGTCTTTGTTCTTATTGGTACACTAAAAACTTTTGTAAATTGTTGACTAAATAGTTCGCACAGTTTAGGTGGTTCACTCTCCAAGTTACCATCTGTACCTGTCAATGCCATGACGTCAGCTTTCAAGTTTGATTTATTTCTCACAAAGGTGTAAAAATATTTAGGGTTAATTCTTATAGCATCCACTGCAGTCATTTCAGCTGAATGTTGCTGTCTAAGCACAGAATCCCTCAGCTCCTGCTCCATCCTATCCAGCTTTGCTTCCATAAGTCACTTATTGTTGTCGGATTTTGTAGTTTTTAACTTCTTCTGTATTACTGTTCGTTTTCTCATTAATATTCGCCGGTCTCTAGGAATATTGTTCTTTTGTTGTTGAGGCGTCTTGTTGGGGAGTGCCGGGTACAAATGTCCAAGCATACCTGCAGTATCTCTTCATATAGGACTGTAGGCTGGTGGCCACCTTCCAACGAGGACCAAGCTATTTGGCTTAACTCGTATTTTATTGCTGACTAGTTGGTTAGGGAGCTAAATAGATTTAGTTTACTAAAGCCAGTATTCCGTCTATCTTGTAATAACTCTGCAGGTTTATGTATCATTATCGATGTTTTAACAGTTACCAAACGGTGATCGCTTGCCCTCCAAGGATTTACATCATACTCCTGTACGATATCGTCGTGATTTATAAAAAATAGGTCCAGAATGTTGTCTTCTCGTGTAGGCAAATCAATGAATTGTTGCAAGCATAAGTCTCTGGCAAACTCCATGAGTGATTCAGCCTGTTGTCTATATGCTGCTCCTCCACCAATGACTCTCTCTGTTTTCCAGTCTATACTTGGGAAGTTAAAATCACCAGTAAGGATGATATTGGGCAAACCTGTACTCACTGCTCCCAGTTTATTCCTGATCTCCTCTAATGGTGTGATGAACATGTTACTCGGACATTCTGGAGGTCTGTATAGTGTTATAACTACCAGATCTAGTTGTTTAATATATAACATGCTGTACTCCATGTACAAGTTTGAATCTGCTGCCAATATATCTACACTGGTTGAACATGTATTATGTATATAGGTTACTACACCACCTTTTTTCCTGCCTGTTGTTCTGTCGGTGCGATAGCATGTATATCCATTCAGCTGAATTTCCGAATCAAAATGATTTTCTGTTAGGTGTGATTCTGTTATTGCAACGATTATGGCATTTTCTGTAGTTGCTTCTTCATTTAGAATCTTGAGTTTTGTCTTATCATTCCGAGTTAATAATCCAGCTATATTGCCAAACATTACTGTTGTGTATGGAGTCGTTGAACCAGTGGTAGTGGAAGGTGTTATTATATCATCATTGTTGAATACCGAGACTGTACCTTCATCAACACCAACTCTATTTAGTGTTTTGGCATTTCATCAGACATTGTCATCGTGTTCCTTATGGTTGCTTCCTTAGCTGCAATAAAAGAGGGACATTTTGTGTTGAAAGCCTTATGATTCACTTCAGCTCGTGATGATACAATGCAGTTATGACACTTCTCCATTGTACTATTTGGGCAGACTGATGACAGATGAGTACCTGTACAGTGACCACATCTTGGTTCAGTCATATGACATCCTTCTGTGACATGCCCAAATCACAGGCAGTGACCACATCTCCTAAGCCAATACCTGTCATATGTTCCACATCTCATATTTTGTATGTAGAGGGCAGATGTCTTCATAATTACATCACGAACAAGTGGGGAGACACGCACTATGGCCATTTTGGATCCGTTTTCAGGTGTTTTAGAAAACAGTACTTCAAACTTTTCACCATCGGCGACCAGGTCTGATATAATGGGATTTTTGTCCATCACACATTGTTTTAATTCATCATCATCAATATCAGGGGGAACTGAGCAAATTGTAATTTTTGGTAGGATTTTTCTCACAGCTGATACCTTGTGTTTCGAAACAACATCCTGAGAAATACTTAGAGCTTTCAGTGCGTCAGATTTAGCTTTTAAGTGAGGCAGAGTAATTTTCAAATGTCCTGAACTGTTGGTAGTCATCTTTGTGATTGGAACTGTTTTCAGTGCTGCAGAGATAGCATCTGTTCTGGGCTGTTGGTTGGGGTCTTTAGTCTTCACTAAGACATGTTGCACAGTATCAGGAGTAGTAGAGCGAACAATATCTGAGTATAAACTCTTCTCTGGCTTAATAGCTTCAAAGTTGTTCATTTTCTGCGCCATATTAGTCATTTCCGTTCGTAGTTCATCAATGTTTTTCGCCAGATTGGTAATCATTCCCAATGAGTGCTGCTGAACTGCTGGTTCAGTTGTTTCCGTGACGTCATTGCTAGAGCCGGTTCCTAGTTCACTGACCAAGTTCAATATATCATCATATCCGTCAGTTTTTTCCTTTACGCAATCTTCACAAGTGTTAGATACTCTACTTGTGAAATACCTGATCACCATGTAGGTCGGCATTCTGGTGCATTTAATATGAAAAAGTCCACTGCACTGATCACATTTGACTTCCATGGTTTCCAGCTGTATCGAGCACATTTTGCATTCTTGGCCATTTAATTTTACTATTTTGTTAGGGTTCAGCTTTTCCATGCCGGCAACGTGACCCTAGTATTGGTCACGTTGCTTATATTCAACTGTAACAGGTTGGTAGGTTGACAGATCAGCTGACAACAACACAAACACGGAGCGAGGGTCCGGCACACCCTCTCGCCACCAAGGTCACACACACACCCACATACACACATACACACACACATACACACACACACACACATACACACACACACACACACACACATACACACACACACACACACACACACACACACACACACACACACACACACATAGACACACTTACTTATTTACTTATGTTACTTATGTGTTGGCTTCTAGGGACTTTCAGCCGTTGCCAGCTCTCCAAGTCCCTCCGTAGATCAACTAAAGCTGGAAACAAGGTCTCATTTCATCCTTTATGATGTCGTAAGACAGGGTGAAGAGGTGTGTCTTCAGTCTCTTTTTGAATAGAGCAGCTGTTTCTGCTGCCCTAACGAAGCTCGGAAGGTTGTTGTAGAGGCGAGGAGCACTATTTGCGAACGCTCTTTTTCCACATTCCCTTCTGAATCTTGGTTCCATAAGCCTATTCACCTCACTGCTATGTCGCAATTCTACATTGGTATCAACATGAAAGTACAGGAGCATGTCTCGCATGTAAACTGGTTTGCCAAAATTTAACGCTTGATGAACCATAACACACTGCTTGTAAACGATACGTGCCTTAATAGGAAGCCAATGTAGTTGTATGAGTGCTGGTGTTATTCGATCTCTTCTTGACAGACCTCGTATCAATCTCGCAGCTCTGTTCATGATCATCTGGAGTTTCTTTAATAGATAATCAGGCAAGCCGTAATATAGGGAATTACAGTAATCCAATTTACTTAGAACATGATTGTAAACCAGTTTCGTCATCACACTCTGATCAAGGTATTTCCTTACGAAAGCCAAATTCCTCAAGTGGTATCCAGCAATTTGAACCACATGACCAATCTGATCTCTCATCATTAGCTCACTGTCCAACATCACCCCGAGACTCTTCACACACGTAGACACACGTACACACACACACACACACACAAACATACATACACACACACACGTACACACACATGCACGTACACACACAAGCACGTACACACACAAGCACGTACAAACACACACACGTACACACACACACACACATACATACATACACACACAAATACACGCATACACACACATGTACACACACACACGTACACATATACAGCTACACATACACACACATGTACACACACACATATAAACACACACAGACACACGTACAAACACACACACACGTAAACATACATACACACACACATACACACATATACACATGTATACACACACACTCACACACACGTACACATGTACACACACACCTGAATGTCCTGAAGGTTGATCGGGAGCTACTGGCTCCCCGGACAAGGCGATGCCTCCTCCTCCGTTAGGGTGATGTTGTTGATGTTTATGTAACACAGCTGATCGTCTATTGAGTTGCTCTCAGCAGCCGTACGGTAGTGATTCAGGTTGGGTTCATCAGGCACAGATTTCAGGAACTTATCGAGATGGTTTTTAAAGAGTTCACAGGTGGCACTGTTCATATTTCGCAGCTGTCTTGGCAGAGAGTTGAACAGCCTTGGACCCACCATCGACAGACTGTGATGCCTAATGTGGGTTACTCTGCCAGCATGGATGTTCACTTTGGGTGGCACGCACATAACACCTAGACGTGGGTGGTTCTTGGTAGTGATTCCGATGCGACTCACGTTTGGTACGTGCTTATTTACTATTTTCCATGTGTAAATAATCATATACCGCTCGCGTCTTCTCTCAAGTGAATATAATTTGAGTCTTCGGAGACGATCCCAATAGTTACAGTCCCTCACTGACGATATTTTATTTGTAAAAGTTCTTTGCACTCCCTCCAATGATTTAACTTCACTCTGCTTCCACGGATGCCACAACTGGCAACACTATTCCAGCAGAGGTAGAAGTAGCGAGCAGTACAGAGTAATAATTGGTAACTCGTCTCGAACAGTGAATGTACGTAAGATCCACCCCATCTGCATTCAACACTTCCTCACCACTTGTCCAATGTGGGTCCCAAACACAGCATCACTAGTCATACAAACTCCAAGATCTTTGACCATATTCCTCTGTTTGATATCCACTCTCTTGAGTGTTTTATATGTGGTTTGGTTCTTGATATCATTGTTCTTTCCGTACCATATCAACTCAAATTTTGTGTCATTAAAACTCATATTATTCTCCTCTGCCTAGGTATAGATAACATTAAGATCGTCTTGTAAGTTCACTGTACTGTTTACATTTGTTATTTCACACTGTATCCTGGTATCGTCTGCAAATGATCTTACAGTGGAGTGGACGATTGAGCTGTTGATGTCTGCAATGTGTATCAAAAATAGCAGGGGGCCCAAGACAGACCCCTGTGGTACACCACTCATGACCTCAGTTGCCTGTGAAATAGCTCCCTTTACAGCCACAAATGGGGTTCGGTTAGTTAGAAAAGAGTATATCCATTTTCCAAGTGTACCCGTGATTCCAAGGTTCTGCAATTTATGCAAAAGAACCCCATGGTCGACCTTATCAAAGGCTTTTTCAAAATCCAAATAGACTACATCAACATTGTTACCTTTTTCTAGTGACTCCACTATATTTTCTTGATGTTCAATAAGCTGTGAGAGACAAGAGTGTCCTGCACGAAAACCATGTTGTCCTGGATTCATTAAATGATTTCTTTCCATATAGGATGTCATATTCTTAACTATAATCTTTTCCATGATTTTTATTATATGGGAAGTAAGGGCAACAGGTCTGTAGTTTGATGGTTCAGCACGTAGACCCTTCTTATATATTGGTGTTATTTTGCCTTGTTTCAGGAGATCTGGTATAATTCTGGTTTGGAAGGAGCTACTGTATAACATTTGCAGTGGTTTGGCTAACTCACTGTCACAGTTTTTCAAAACGATTGCAGGGAATTCGTCAGGTCCTGGGGCTGCAGTAGTACGAATGGTCCGAATTGCTGTCAAGACATCAGCTTCCGTAAATGGTAGTTCCCTTAATTCCTGTTGTTCCGCCATTGCACTATTAAAAAATGCATCTGGATCATGGATAGTCTTTGTTCTTATTGGTACACTAAACACTTTTATAAACTGTTGACTAAATAGTTCGCACAGTTTAGGTGGATCACTCTCCAAGTTACCATCTGTACCTGTCAATGCCATGACGTCAGCTTTCAAGTTTGATTTATTTCTCACAAAGGTGTAAAAATATTTAGGGTTAATTCTTATAGCATCCACTGCAGTCATTTCAGCTGAATGTTGCTGTCTAAGCACAGAATCCCTCAGCTCCTGCTCCATCCTATCCAGTTTTGCTTCCATAAGTCACTTATTGTTGTCGGATTTTGTAGTTTTTAACTTCTTCCGTATTACTGTTCGTTTTCTCATTAATATTCGCCGGTCTCTAGGAATATTGTTCTTTTGTTGTTCAGGCGTCTTGTTGGGGAGTGCCGGGTACAAATGTCCAAGCATACCTGCAGTATCTCTTCATATAGGACTATAGGCTGGTGGCCACCTTCCAACGAGGACCAAGCTATTTGGCTTAACTCGTATTTTATTGCTGACTAGTTGGTTAGGGAGCTAAATAGATTTAGTTTACTAAAGCCAGTATTCTGTCTATCTTGTGATAACTCTGCAGGTTTATGTATCATTATCGATGTTTTAACAGTTACCAAACGGTGATCGCTTGCCCTCCAAGGATTTACATCATACTCCTGTACGATATCGTCGTGATTTATAAAAAATAGGTCCAGAATGTTGTCTTCTCGTGTAGGCAAATCAATGAATTGTTGCAAGCATAAGTCTCTGGCAAACTCCATGAGTGATTCAGCTTGTTGTCTATATGCTGCTCCTCCACCAATGACTCTCTCTGTTTTCCAGTCTATACTTGGGAAGTTAAAATCACCAGTAAGGATGATATTGGGCAAACCTGTACTCACTGCTCCCAGTTTAGTCCTGATCTCCTCTAATGGTGTGATGAACATGTTACTCGGACATTCTGGAGGTCTGTATAGTGTTATAACTACCAGATCTAGTTGTTTAATATATAACATGCTGTACTTCATGTACAAGTTTGAATCTGCTGCCAATATATCTACACTGGTTGAACATGTATTATGTATATAGGTTACTACACCACCTTTTTTCCTGCCTGTTGTTCTGTCGGTGTGATAGCATGTATATCCATTCAGCTGAATTTCCGAATCAAAATGATTTTCTGTTAGGTGTGATTCTGTTAATGCAACGATTATGGCATTTTCTGTAGTTGCTTCTTCATTTAGAATCTTGAGTTTTGTCTTATCATTCCGAGTTAATAATCCAGCTATATTGCCAAACATTACTGTTGTGTATGGAGTCGTTGAACCAGTGGTAGTGGAAGGTGTTATTATATCATCATTGTTGAATACCGAGACTGTACCTTCATCAACACCAACTCTATTTAGTGTTTTGGCATTTCATCAGACATTGTCATCGTGTTCCTTATGGTTGCTTCCTTAGCTGCAATAAAAGAGGGACATTTTATGTTGAAAGCCTTATGATTCACTTCAGCTCGTGATGATACAATGCAGTTATGACACTTCTCCATTGTACTATTTAGGCAGACTGATGACAGATGAGTACCTGTACAGTGACCACATCTTGGTTCAGTCATATGACATCCTTCTGTGACATGCCCAAATCACAGGCAGTGACCACATCTCCTAACCCAATACCTGTCATATGTTCCACATCTCATATTTTGTATGTAGAGGGCAGATGTCTTCATAATTACATCACGAACAAGTGGGGAGACACGCACTATGACCATTTTGGATCTGTTTTTACACACGTACACACACACACACACACACACACAGACACAAACACGTACACATACAGACCCACACACACGTACACACACACACACACATACAGACACAAACACGTACACACACACATACAGACACACACACACATACTTACACACACACACACACACACACACACACACACGTACACACACACACACACGTACACACACACCCACACGTACACACACACACACGTACACACTCACACACGTACACACACACACACGTACAACACACGTACATATACACACACACACATACAGACACAAACATGTACGCACACACGCACGTACACACACACATACACATACGTACACACGTACACACACACACATGTACACACACACATGTATACACACATGTACACACACGTACAAACACACACACACGTACACACGTAAACACACCCACACACACATACAGACACACACACACGTACACACACACACACACACGTACACACACACACACGTACACACACACACGTACACATACACACACACGTACACACACACACACACACTTAAACACACACACACACACACACTTACACACACATACGTACACACACATACACACACGTACACACACACATACACACACATACGTACACATGTACACACACATGTACACACGTACGTACATACAAACGTACACACATACACACATACGTACACACACACACACACACACACATACACGTACACGTACTTGTTACTTACTTGTTACTTGTTGTTGTGTTTCCTGGGGACGTTCCGTGGCAGGGCAACGCTCCACATCCCCCGTGATGAAATCACTAGCACGCATAATCTTCTTTAATCACTCCATTTTTCAGGTCATAACAGTCAGTAAATAGGAATGTCTTCAATCTCCGTTTGAAGATGTTCACATTATCAGCCATCTTGACACTTAATGGTAGTTTATTGTAGAGCCGCGGGGCACTTCTATCAAAGGCCCTACGTCCAGCCTCCCTGAAGAATCTTGGTTCATACAGTCTATGAAATTCTACACTGTGCCTCAGTGTTACACCGGGGTTTGCTGGAAAATCAACCAGCATATTTTTCAAATATTCAGGTTTCCCAAATTTCAATGCTTGGTACACCATAACGCATTGTTTATATATAATTCTCGCCTTGATCGGCAGCCAGTGTAATTCAATCAATACAGGAGTTATTCGTTCTCTGGACGACAGCCGTTTAATTAATCGCGCTGCCCTATGCATGACGAGCTGTAGTTTTTTCAACAAATAATTTGGCAGACCAAAATATCCAACAATAATCCAACTTGCTTATCACATGGTTGTGAATAAGCAATTTTATAGTGTAATCATCCAAGTACTTCCTCACGAATGCGATGTTCCGCAAGTGGTATCCTGCTAGGTTTACAGTTTGAGTAATTTGTGCCTTCATTGTCAATTCACTGTCTAGTAACACTCCAAGGTCTTTCACTACATTCCTCACTGTCAATTCAAACTCATTTATATGTAAATTCCGGCTAAGCAAGCGATCAAAATCAAGTTGACGACCAACAAATAGACACTCGGTCTTATCCTCATTCAATTTCAATTGACGAGAGTTCATCCACTTCTTGATATCAGTCATAATCGTCTTCACCTCAATTTCCGTATTCTGTATGTTGTTCACTGACAAATAAAATTGTGTGTCGTCAGCGAATAGCTTGTAAAACACTCCATGTTCCTCTAATAGGTTCGACAAGTCAGCTGTGTACACACTGAATAAGACCGGTCCCAACACGCTTCCTTGAGGAACACCCCTTGTTAACGGTTTCGTGTCTGAGAAAGACTCCCCAATTTGAACACTGTAAGTCCTGTTTTCCAGATAACTCCTGAGATATGAAAGAGCCATTCCTTTAATTCCAAAGTTTTCAAAATCATGAAGTAGAATGTTGTGCACTACGGTGTCGAAGGCAGCACTCAAGTCTAGCATCAATAGTAGACCGCACCTCCCGTCGTCTAAGAGACCGCGCATCTCACTTACCACCGAACACAGAGCAGTTTCAGTAGAGTACAGGCGTCGGTAAGCAGACTGACTGTCAGGAATCGCTCCGACCCGGTTAAATTATCCAAAACTCTATACAGCTTATTTATATTTGTCCCAGCCATTGAAGTTTTCTCTCTATAATATTCTCGCTTCCTTCGTACGATTAGGTTTTTTTCATAATTCCGCGCTCGATTATAATCTTTCCTTGCTTCAGCAGTACGACGAGCTCGCCATATTTTTTCTTTCTTTTTTTTTTCCTTTTTCGCTCGCATTATTTCACCATTGAACCATGGCGATTCATTTTTTACGACAATCTCCTTCATTGCAAGAGGACACATCTTCTCATACTCTACTCTTACAGTAGCATTGTAAAGGTCATATAAACACTCGTGACATTCTTCCTGGCTGGGTGACAAGTGAATACAAGTGTCATTATATTTGGAGCACATGCTACTGCTGATATTTCTGATAAGAATATCAGGGTCCAAAGTTTTCTTAGAACGGTATTTAATGATCTTCCTCTGCCGCTGTCTACTAGTTTCCATGGGTAATTGAAAAGTTATTAGTTTATGTGTCGGTGAAATAGTACAAACTTCATCTACATGCATGTTTTGAACCATATTTCGTGTTCTGTCCGTAAAGACCAGGTCAATTGTGTGGCCCCCAATGGATGTTGGTCTGTCAACACCATTTTCAAGGTTGAATGTCGCCATTGTGTCAATGAAAGGTCGAACATACCGTGCGTCCAAATCGTCGAACCACAGATTGAAATCACCACATATGATGATCATCGCACTCACCATATCAATAGTCTCTAAAAAGAGCACAAATTCCTCCATAAATAAGCTAACACTAGAGCTCGGTGGTCTTTATACCACGACGACGACAACTTTAATCCCATTTACCTCACATTGAACTTGTAGTACTTCAAAGCTATTGTATTTTCATGTCTTACACTTCCTAGATTTCCGAATAGAGCTGGTGAGAAACAAACCAACTCCTCCTCCCCGCTGTCCACATCTAGGATTATGGAAAAAATTATGAGTGTCAGGTGTCAACTCGTTGATCACAGCCGAATCGATATGAGATAACCATGTTTCGGTGATAGCAAATATATCCAGATCCTCATCATTTATAATACTTCGAATTTCAAATGTTTTGTTTCTAACAGACTGCATGTTTAACAAACCACATTTCATTTTAAATGTGCTACTATAGGAAGCCATGATCAGTATTGTCCTTCACTCTTGCAATTTCCAACATTAACAGTGGACAACAATGTTCATTCACCGTATGACCTCGCTCACCACTACGATTTGCCCTCATGCAGTTTATGCAATTCTTGAAATTAGCCTTACATTCGTTGCTCGCGTGCTCGCCTGCACACTTCGGGCACGTCGGTTTGTCATCATTTTTTCTTGCTGTACAGTTCTCCCTCATATGGCCAAATCTTTGGCAATAAAAGCACAATAATGCATGATAGCGGTCTCTTACTTTATACCTGCCCCAATCAAGTTTTAGCAAGTCACCATGCCTGCGTATGCTTGCTCGCACTTCCGGGTCACACCTTAGGATATAGTGAACTGTTCCCCCCGCCGCCGGTTTTTCAAACAGTAGCTTCATCTTTTCGTTGATATCTTCAATGCATCGTAGGCACTCATTTCTCTCCAGCAGTTTGGCCAATAGTCCTTCATTATCTTCGCTCTTACTCACATTACAGAGCATAATTTTCGGCATGAGTTTTTTTACATTACTGAATTTCACTTTATCAATGGTCCTCAGTCTCTCTGTAGCTTCGTTCCTAGCAACTTCATTATCAAAATTAATGATGATATTACCATTAGTCATGAACCTCGAATCTTGAATAGGGACACCCGCCAATACTTTAGCCAAATCCCTTTTGTTATCAGTGGCTTTTTCTTCATTGTTGCTAGATTTCACCACTAATAAATTCTTCCCCCTCCTCATAGCTCCCTTCTTTACCACTTCCACCCACCTATCACCCACAGGAGCCGACTCTTCCGAAACAAGACTTTCTCTGACACTCGAAACAGCACAGCCCACTGCTTCCCTTACAGTTGCTTCGACAGCGTCGCTACTGGATTGTTTCCTCACACTGTCAACATCCCCTCGTATTTCAGCAAATTGTTCTAGCATAAGAGACTTAAGTGCTCTCACTTCAGCTTTTAGTTCCTCTATTTCACAACATTCCTTGGCAGGTTCCTTACGAATTTCAGCCACACAATGCTTACAGATCCATGTAACATGCGGCACATTGGAACCTTTGATACCACCTAGGTGCACACATGATGTGTGAAATCCTTGTTGGCAACGAACACATAGTACAATATTGGACTTGCTTATATCATTGACTTCCAAACAGTGACCGCACTGACCAGTATCCGTCACACGGGCCGCAGCCATGCCAGCAGCCATGCAGCCACCCGTCCAGCACACCAGCTATCCACGGAGCACACTTGTCAGACGTCCTACCCCAACGGTGGTTGGACACACACACGTACACACACACGTACACACACATACACGAGTACACAAACATGTACACACACACACGTACACACACACACGTACACACACACATACACACACACGTACACACACACGTACACACACAGGTACACACCCACACCCACACACCCACACACATACAGACACAAACACCACGTACACACACACTTACAAATACACACACACACACGTATACACACACATGCACACACACACACACACACACATACACACACACACACACACACACACACACACACACACACACACACACACACGTACACACACACACACACACGTACACACACACACACACACGTACACATACACACACGTACAAACACACACACACACGTACACACACACATGCACACACACACACACATACACACACACACACACATACACACACATACACACACACACGTACACTCATATACATGCGTACACACACGTACACACACATATACACCCACACGTACACACAAACATACACACACACGTACACCCACACACACACGTACACACACACACACACACGTACACATACACACACGTACACACACACACACGTACAAACACACACACACACGTACACACACACATGCACACACACACACACGTACACACACATACACACACACACACATACACTCATATACACGCGTACACACACATGTACACACACACACGTACACACACACATATACACCCACACGTACACACACACATACACACACACGTACACACACACACACACGTACACACACACGTATACACACACATGCACACACACACGTACACATACACACACGTACACATACATACACACATACACATACATACACACACATACACACATATAAACATGTATACACACACACACATACACACACACATACACACACATATACACATACACATACATGTACACGTACACATTCATCATGTAAATATCTTTCTCATAATTAATTATATTGTAATTTGTATATTTTCATCTTTAGTGCTGCCAGCCCCTATATAAACCATTTATTATTATTATTATTATTATTATTATTTATATATACATACACACATACACACACACATACTCATGTACACACACATGTACATACACACATACACATATGTACACACACATATACACACGTATATATGGTGTTATTGTCTGAGGTTGATATTTCTATGTGCGTATGAGGTTGTGTGTGTACGTATGGAGTGTATTTATGTTCATGCTTTTTCACGTACATGGAATTGTTGATAGTTACTGAGATACACAGGGGTTGATATTTCTATGTGCGTATGAGGGTGTGTGTGTACGTATGGAGTGTATTTATTATTGGCAACACTGCTTTTATTATTAACAACATTTTTTTCATATTTTACTATTTTTAGTCAAAAATATCTTATATAAAGTAAAATTTCGTATCTTAAGAAATATTAACCAAAAGATAGACGATAAAATGATCTATTAGATGCCATCAACACATTTTCAATAGATAGATAAATAGACGAGTAATAAATGAATAAATTAAGACATTTTTCAATTTTTAGTTAAAAATATATTATATAAAGTGAAATTTCTCATCTTAGGAATAAGATAAATACATATATGTATAAAACAACCGATAGACAATAAAATTATCTATTAGATGCCATCAACAAATTGTCGATAAATAGATAAATAGACGAGTAATTAACAAGAAAATTAAAACACTTTTGTCATATTTTACTATTTTAAGTTAGAAATATATTATATAAAGTGAAATTTCTCATCTTGGAAACTAGATAAATAGATATATGTATATACCAAAAGATAGACAATAAAATTATCTATTAGATTCCATCAACAAATTGTCGATAGATAGATAAATAGACGAGTAATTAACGAAAAAAGTGGGATACTTTGGTCATATTTTACAATTTTTAGTCAAAAATATATTATATAAAGTGAAATTTCTCCTCTTAGGAATAAGATAAATAGATATATGTATAAACCAAACGATAGACAATAAAACTATCGATTAGATGCCATCAACAAATTGTCGATAAATAGATAAATAGACGAGTAATTAACAAGAAAATTAAGTCACTTTTGGCCATATTTTACTATTTTTAGTTAAAAATATATTATATAAAATAAAATTTCTCAACTTAGGAAATAAATAAATTGATACATGTATATACCAAAAGATAGACAATAAAATTATCTATTAGATGCCATCAACAAATTGTCGATAGATAGATAAATAGACGAGTAATAAATGAAATAATTAAGACACTTTTATCATATTTTACAATTTTTTGTAAAAAATATAATATATAAAGTGAAATTTCTCATCTTAGGAATAAGATAAATAGATACATGTATAAACCAATCGATAGACAATAAAATTATCTATTAGATGCCATCAACAAATTTTCGATAAATAGATAAATAGACGAGTAATTAACAAGAAAATTAAGACACTTTTGTCATATTCTACTATTTTTAGTTAAAAATATATTATATAAAGTAAAATTTCTCATCTTAGGAAATAGATAAATGGATACATGTATATACTAAAAAATAGACAATAAAATTATCTATTAGATGCCATCAACAAATTGTCGATAGATAGATAAATAGACGAGTAATTATCGAAAAAAGAGGGACACTTTGGTCATATTTTACAATTTTTAGTAAAAAATATATTATATAAAGTGAAATTTCTCATCTTAGGAAATAGATAAATGGATACATGTATATACCAAAAAATAGACAATAACATTATCTATTTGATGCCATCGACAAATTGTCGATAAATAGATAAGTAAACGAGTAATTAACAAGAAAATTAAGACACTTTTGTCATATTTTACTATTTTTAGTCAAAAATATATTATATAAAGTAAAATTTCTCATCTTAAAAATAAATAAATAGATACATGTATATACCAGAAAATAGACGATAAAATTATCTAATAGATGCCATCAACAAATTGTTGATGGATAGATAAATAGACAAGTAATTAATGAAGAAATGGGACACTTTGGTAATATTTTACAATTTTTTGTAAAAAATATAATATATAAACTGAAATTTCTCATCTTAGGAATAAGATAAATACATATATGTACAAACCAAACGATAGACAATTAAATTATCTATTATATGCCATCACCAAATTGTCGATAAATAGATAAATAGACGAGTAATAAATGAATATATTAAGACATTTTTGTCATATTTTACAATTTTTAGTCAAAAATATATTATACAAAGTGAAATTTCTCATCTTCGGAAATAGATAAATAGATACATGTATATACGAAAAGATAGACAATAAAATTATCTATTAGATGCCATCAACAAATTGTTGATAGATAGATAAATAGACGAGTAATTAATGAAGAAATGGGACACATTGGTAATATTTTACAATTTTTGGTAAAAATTATAATATATAAAGTGAAATTTTTCATATTAGGAATAAGATAAATACATATATGTACAAACCAAATGATAGACAATTAAATTATCTATTAGATGCCATCACCAAATTGTCGATAAATAGATAAATAGACGAGTAATAAATGAATATATTAAGACATTTTTGTCATATTTTACAATTTTTAGTCAAAAATATATTATACAAAGTGAAATTTCTCATCTTCGCAAATAGATAAATAGATACATGTATATACGAAAAGATAGACAATAAAATTATCTATTAGATGCCATCAACAAATTGTTGATAGATAGATAAATAGACGAGTAATTAATGAAGAAATGGGACACATTGGTAATATTTTACAATTTTTGGTAAAAATTATAATATATAAAGTGAAATTTTTCATATTAGGAATAAGATAAATACATATATGTATATACCAAAAGATAGACAATAGAATTATCTATTTGATGCCATCAACAAATTTTCAATAGATAGATAAATAGACGAGTAATAAATGAATAAATTAAGACATTTTTGTCATATTTTACAATTTTTAGTCAAAAATATAATATATAAAGTGAAATTTCTCCTCTTAGGAAAAAGATAAATTGATACATGTATATACGAAAAGATAGACAATAAAATTATCTATTAGATGCCATCATCAAATTGTTGATACATAGTTAAATAGACAAGTAATTAATGAAGAAATGGGACACTTTGGTAATATTTTACAATTTTTTGTAAAAAATATAATATATAAAGTTAAATTTCTCATCTTAGGAATAAGATAAATACATATATGTATAAACCAAACGATAGACAATAAAATTATCTATTAGATGCCATCAACAAATTGTCGATAAATAGATAAATAGATGAGTAATTAACAAGAAAATTAAGTCACTTTTGTCATATTTTACTATTTTTAGTTAAAATATATATTATATAAAATGAAATTTCTCAACTTAGGAAATAAATAAATTGATACAAATATATAACAAAAGATAGACAATAACATTATCTATTAGATGCCATCAACAAATTGTCGATAGATAGATAAATAGACGAGTAATAAATGAAATAATTAAGACACTTTTATCATATTTTACAATTTTTTTGTAAAAAATATAATATATAAAGTGAAATTTCTCATCTTAGGAATAAGATAAATAGATACATGTATAAACCAAGCGATAGACAATAAAATTATCTATTAGATGCCATCAACAAATTGTCGATAAATAGATAAATAGACGAGTAATTAACAAGAAAATTAAGACACTTTTGTCATATTTTACTATTTTTAGTTAAAAATATATTATATAAAGTGAAATTTCTCATCTTAGGAAATAGATAAATAGATGCATGTATATACCAAAAAATAGACAATAAAATTATCTATTAGATGCCATCAACAAATTGTCGATAGATAGATAAATAGACGAGTAATTATCGAAAAAAGAGGGACACTTTGGTCATATTTTACAATTTTTAGTAAAAAATATATTATATAAAGTGAAATTTCTCATCTAAGGAAATTGATAAATTGATACATGTATATACCAAAAGATAGACAATAAAATTATCTATTAGATGCCATCAACAAATTGTTGATAGATAGATAAATAGACGAGTAATTAATGAAGAAATGGGACACTTTGGTAATATTTTACAATTTTTTGTAAAAAATATAATATATAAAGTGAAATTTCTCATCTTAGGAATAAGATAAATACATATATGTATAAGCTAAACGATAGACAATAGAATTATCTATTAGATGCCATCAACAAATTGTCGATAAATAGATAAATAGACGAGTAATTAACAAGAAAATTAAGTCACTTTTGTCATATTTTACTATTTTTAGTTAAAAATATATTATATAAAATGAAATTTCTCAACTTAAGAAATAAATAAATTGATACAAATATATAACAAAAGATAGACAATAACATTATCTATTAGATGTCATCAACAAATTGTCGATAGATAGATAAATAGACGAGTAATAAATGAAATAATTAAGACACTTTTATCATATTTTACAATTTTGTGCGTAAAAAATATAATATATAAAGTGAAATTTCTCATCTTAGGAATAAGATAAATAGATACATGTATAAACCAAGCGATAGAGAATAAAATTATCTATTAGATGCCATCAACAAATTGTCGATAAATAGATAAATAGACGAGTAATTAACAAGAAAATTAAGACACTTTTGTCGTATTTTACTATTTTTAGTTAAAAATATATTATATAAAGTGAAATTTCTCATCTTAGGAAATAGATAAATAGATGCATGTATATACCAAACAATAGACAATAAAATTATCTATTAGATGCCATCAACAAATTGTCGATAGATAGATAAATAGAGGAGTAATTATCGAAAAAAGAGGGACACTTTGGTCATATTTTACAATTTTTAGTAAAAAATATATTCTATAAAGTGAAATTTCTCATCTTAGGAAATTGATAAATTGATACATGTATATACCAAAAGATAGACAATAAAATTATCTATTAGATGCCATCAACAAATTGTTGATAGATAGATAAATAGACGAGTAATTAATAAAGAAATGGGACACTTTGGTAATATTTTACAATTTTTAGTCAAAAATATAATATATAAAGTGAAATTTCTCATCTTAGGAAATAGATAAATAGATACATATATATACCAAAAGATAGACGATAAAATTATCTATTAGATGCCATCAACAAATTGTTGATAGATAGATAAATAGACGAGTAATTAACGAAAAAATGGGACACTTTGGTCATATTTTACTATTTTTTGTCAAAAATATAATATATAAAGTGAAATTTCTCATCTTAGGAAATAGATTAATAGATACATATAAAAACCAAAAGATAGACAATAACATTATCTATTAGATGCCACCAACAAATTGTCGATAGATAGATAAATAGACGAGTAATAAATGAAATAATTAAGACACTTTTATCATATTTTACAATTTTTTTGTAAAAAATATAATATATAAAGTGAAATTTCTCATCTTAGGAATAAGATAAATAGATACATGTATAAACCAAGCGATAGACAATAAAATTATCTATTAGATGCCATCAACAAATTGTCGATAAATAGATAAATAGACGAGTAATTAACAAGAAAATTAAGACACTTTTGTCATATTTTACTATTTTTAGTTAAAAATATATTATATAAAGTGAAATTTCTCATCTTAGGAAATAGATAAATAGATGCATGTATATACCAAAAAATAGACAATAAAATGATCTATTAGATGCCATCAACAAATTGTCGATAGATAGATAAATAGACGAGTAATTATCGAAAAAAGAGGGACACTTTGGTCATATTTTACAATTTTTAGTAAAAAATATATTATATAAAGTGAAATTTCTCATCTAAGGAAATTGATAAACTGATACATGTATATACCAAAAGATAGACAATAAAATTATCTATTAGATGCCATCAACAAATTGTTGATAGATAGATAAATAGACGAGTAATTAATGAAGAAATGGGACACTTTGGTAATATTTTACAATTTTTTGTAAAAAATATAATATATAAAGTGAAATTTCTCATCTTAGGAATAGATAAATATATATATGTATAAGCCAAACGATAGACAATAGAATTATCTATTAGATGCCATCAACAAATTGTCGATAAATAGATAAATAGACGAGTAATTAACAAGAAAATTAAGTCACTTTTGTCATATTTTACTATTTTTAGTTAAAAATATATTATATAAAATGAAATTTCTCAACTTAGGAAATAAATAAATTGATACAAATATATAACAAAAGATAGACAATAAAATTATCTATTAGATGCCATCAACAAATTGTTGATAGATAGATAAATAGACGAGTAATTAATAAAGAAATGGGACACTTTGGTAATATTTTACAATTTTTAGTCAAAAATATAATATATAAAGTGAAATTTCTCATCTTAGGAAATAGATAAATAGATACATATATATACCAAAAGATAGACGATAAAATTATCTATTAGATGCCATCAACAAATTGTTGATAGATAGATAAATAGACGAGTAATTAACGAAAAAAGTGGGACACTTTGGTCATATTTTACTATTTTTTGTCAAAAATATAATATATATAGTGAAATTTCTCATCTTAGGAAATAGATAAATAGATACATGTATATACCAAAAGATAGACAATAAAATTATCTATTAGATGCCATCAACAAATTGTTGATAGATAGATAAATAGACGAGTAATTAATGAAGAAATGGGACACTTTGGTAATATTTTACAATTTTTTGTAAAAAATATAATATATAAAGTGAAATTTCTTATCTTAGGAATAAGATAAATACATATATGTATAAGCCAAACGATAGACAATAGAATTATCTATTAGATGCCATCAACAAATTGTCGATAAATAGATAAATAGACGAGTAATTAACAAGAAAATTTAGTCACTTTTGTCATATTTTACTATTTTTAGTTAAAAATATATTATATAAAATGAAATTTCTCAACTTAGGAAATAAATAAATTGATACAAATATATAACAAAAGATAGACAATAAAATTATCTATTAGATGCCATCAACAAATTGTTGATAGATAGATAAATAGACGAGTAATTAATGAAGAAATGGGACACTTTGGTAATATTTTACAATTTTTTGTAAAAAATATAATATATAAAGTGAAATTTCTTATCTTAGGAATAAGATAAATACATATATGTATAAGCCAAACGATAGACAATAGAATTATCTATTAGATGCCATCAACAAATTGTCGATAAATAGATAAATAGACGAGTAATTAACAAGAAAATTTAGTCACTTTTGTCATATTTTACTATTTTTAGTTAAAAATATATTATATAAAATGAAATTTCTCAACTTAGGAAATAAATAAATTGATACAAATATATAACAAAAGATAGACAATAACATTATCTATTAGATGTCATCAACAAATTGTCGATAGATAGATAAATAGACGAGTAATAAATGAAATAATTAAGACACTTTTATCATATTTTACAATTTTTTGCGTAAAAAATATAATATATAAAGTGAAATTACTCATCTTAGGAATAAGATAAATAGATACATGTATAAACCAAGCGATAGAGAATAAAATTATCTATTAGATGCCATCAACAAATTGTCGATAAATAGATAAATAGACGAGTAATTAACAAGAAAATTAAGACACTTTTGTCGTATTTTACTATTTTTAGTTAAAAATATATTATATAAAGTGAAATTTCTCATCTTAAGAAATAGATAAATAGATGCATGTATATACCAAAAAATAGACAATAAAATTATCTATTAGATGCCATCAACAAATTGTCGATAGATAGATAAATAGACGAGTAATTATCGAAAAAAGAGGGACACTTTGGTCATATTTTACAATTTTTAGTAAAAAATATATTATATAAAGTGAAATTTCTCATCTTAGGAAATAGATAAATGGATACATGTATATACCAAAAAATAGACAATAACATTATCTATTTGATGCCATCGACAAATTGTCGATAAATAGATAAGTAAACGAGTAATTAACAAGAAAATTAAGACACTTTTGTCATATTTTACTATTTTTAGTCAAAAATATATTATATAAAGTAAAATTTCTCATCTTAAAAATAAATAAATAGATACATGTATATACCAGAAAATAGACGATAAAATTATCTAATAGATGCCATCAACAAATTGTTGATGGATAGATAAATAGACAAGTAATTAATGAAGAAATGGGACACTTTGGTAATATTTTACAATTTTTTGTAAAAAATATAATATATAAACTGAAATTTCTCATCTTAGGAATAAGATAAAT
Source organism: Petrolisthes manimaculis (assembly GCA_034508575.1). Classification (NCBI taxonomy): domain Eukaryota; kingdom Metazoa; phylum Arthropoda; class Malacostraca; order Decapoda; family Porcellanidae; genus Petrolisthes; species Petrolisthes manimaculis. Next base: position 283,400 of record JAWZYT010001678.1, read on the forward strand.
ACATATATGTACAAACCAAACGATAGACAATTAAATTATCTATTATATGCCATCACCAAATTGTCGATAAATAGATAAATAGACGAGTAATAAATGAATATATTAAGACATTTTTGTCATATTTTACAATTTTTAGTCAAAAATATATTATACAAAGTGAAATTTCTCATCTTCGGAAATAGATAAATAGATACATGTATATACGAAAAGATAGACAATAAAATTATCTATTAGATGCCATCAACAAATTGTTGATAGATAGATAAATAGACGAGTAATTAATGAAGAAATGGGACACATTGGTAATATTTTACAATTTTTGGTAAAAATTATAATATATAAAGTGAAATTTTTCATATTAGGAATAAGATAAATACATATATGTACAAACCAAATGATAGACAATTAAATTATCTATTAGATGCCATCACCAAATTGTCGATAAATAGATAAATAGACGAGTAATAAATGAATATATTAAGACATTTTTGTCATATTTTACAATTTTTAGTCAAAAATATATTATACAAAGTGAAATTTCTCATCTTCGCAAATAGATAAATAGATACATGTATATACGAAAAGATAGACAATAAAATTATCTATTAGATGCCATCAACAAATTGTTGATAGATAGATAAATAGACGAGTAATTAATGAAGAAATGGGACACATTGGTAATATTTTACAATTTTTGGTAAAAATTATAATATATAAAGTGAAATTTCTCATATTAGGAATAAGATAAATACATATATGTATATACCAAAAGATAGACAATAGAATTATCTATTTGATGCCATCAACAAATTTTCAATAGATAGATAAATAGACGAGTAATAAATGAATAAATTAAGACATTTTTGTCATATTTTACAATTTTTAGTCAAAAATATAATATATAAAGTGAAATTTCTCCTCTTAGGAAAAAGATAAATTGATACATGTATATACGAAAAGATAGACAATAAAATTATCTATTAGATGCCATCATCAAATTGTTGATACATAGTTAAATAGACAAGTAATTAATGAAGAAATGGGACACTTTGGTAATATTTTACAATTTTTTGTAAAAAATATAATATATAAAGTTAAATTTCTCATCTTAGGAATAAGATAAATACATATATGTATAAACCAAACGATAGACAATAAAATTATCTATTAGATGCCATCAACAAATTGTCGATAAATAGATAAATAGATGAGTAATTAACAAGAAAATTAAGTCACTTTTGTCATATTTTACTATTTTTAGTTAAAAATATATTATATAAAATGAAATTTCTCAACTTAGGAAATAAATAAATTGATACAAATATATAACAAAAGATAGACAATAACATTATCTATTAGATGCCATCAACAAATTGTCGATAGATAGATAAATAGACGAGTAATAAATGAAATAATTAAGACACTTTTATCATATTTTACAATTTTTTTGTAAAAAATATAATATATAAAGTGAAATTTCTCATCTTAGGAATAAGATAAATAGATACATGTATAAACCAAGCGATAGACAATAAAATTATCTATTAGATGCCATCAACAAATTGTCGATAAATAGATAAATAGACGAGTAATTAACAAGAAAATTAAGACACTTTTGTCATATTTTACTATTTTTAGTTAAAAATATATTATATAAAGTGAAATTTCTCATCTTAGGAAATAGATAAATAGATGCATGTATATACCAAAAAATAGACAATAAAATTATCTATTAGATGCCATCAACAAATTGTCGATAGATAGATAAATAGACGAGTAATTATCGAAAAAAGAGGGACACTTTGGTCATATTTTACAATTTTTAGTAAAAAATATATTATATAAAGTGAAATTTCTCATCTAAGGAAATTGATAAATTGATACATGTATATACCAAAAGATAGACAATAAAATTATCTATTAGATGCCATCAACAAATTGTTGATAGATAGATAAATAGACGAGTAATTAATGAAGAAATGGGACACTTTGGTAATATTTTACAATTTTTTGTAAAAAATATAATATATAAAGTGAAATTTCTCATCTTAGGAATAAGATAAATACATATATGTATAAGCTAAACGATAGACAATAGAATTATCTATTAGATGCCATCAACAAATTGTCGATAAATAGATAAATAGACGAGTAATTAACAAGAAAATTAAGTCACTTTTGTCATATTTTACTATTTTTAGTTAAAAATATATTATATAAAATGAAATTTCTCAACTTAAGAAATAAATAAATTGATACAAATATATAACAAAAGATAGACAATAACATTATCTATTAGATGTCATCAACAAATTGTCGATAGATAGATAAATAGACGAGTAATAAATGAAATAATTAAGACACTTTTATCATATTTTACAATTTTGTGCGTAAAAAATATAATATATAAAGTGAAATTTCTCATCTTAGGAATAAGATAAATAGATACATGTATAAACCAAGCGATAGAGAATAAAATTATCTATTAGATGCCATCAACAAATTGTCGATAAATAGATAAATAGACGAGTAATTAACAAGAAAATTAAGACACTTTTGTCGTATTTTACTATTTTTAGTTAAAAATATATTATATAAAGTGAAATTTCTCATCTTAGGAAATAGATAAATAGATGCATGTATATACCAAAAAATAGACAATAAAATTATCTATTAGATGCCATCAACAAATTGTCGATAGATAGATAAATAGAGGAGTAATTATCGAAAAAAGAGGGACACTTTGGTCATATTTTACAATTTTTAGTAAAAAATATATTCTATAAAGTGAAATTTCTCATCTTAGGAAATTGATAAATTGATACATGTATATACCAAAAGATAGACAATAAAATTATCTATTAGATGCCATCAACAAATTGTTGATAGATAGATAAATAGACGAGTAATTAATAAAGAAATGGGACACTTTGGTAATATTTTACAATTTTTAGTCAAAAATATAATATATAAAGTGAAATTTCTCATCTTAGGAAATAGATAAATAGATACATATATATACCAAAAGATAGACGATAAAATTATCTATTAGATGCCATCAACAAATTGTTGATAGATAGATAAATAGACGAGTAATTAACGAAAAAATGGGACACTTTGGTCATATTTTACTATTTTTTGTCAAAAATATAATATATAAAGTGAAATTTCTCATCTTAGGAAATAGATTAATAGATACATATAAAAACCAAAAGATAGACAATAACATTATCTATTAGATGCCACCAACAAATTGTCGATAGATAGATAAATAGACGAGTAATAAATGAAATAATTAAGACACTTTTATCATATTTTACAATTTTTTTGTAAAAAATATAATATATAAAGTGAAATTTCTCATCTTAGGAATAAGATAAATAGATACATGTATAAACCAAGCGATAGACAATAAAATTATCTATTAGATGCCATCAACAAATTGTCGATAAATAGATAAATAGACGAGTAATTAACAAGAAAATTAAGACACTTTTGTCATATTTTACTATTTTTAGTTAAAAATATATTATATAAAGTGAAATTTCTCATCTTAGGAAATAGATAAATAGATGCATGTATATACCAAAAAATAGACAATAAAATGATCTATTAGATGCCATCAACAAATTGTCGATAGATAGATAAATAGACGAGTAATTATCGAAAAAAGAGGGACACTTTGGTCATATTTTACAATTTTTAGTAAAAAATATATTATATAAAGTGAAATTTCTCATCTAAGGAAATTGATAAACTGATACATGTATATACCAAAAGATAGACAATAAAATTATCTATTAGATGCCATCAACAAATTGTTGATAGATAGATAAATAGACGAGTAATTAATGAAGAAATGGGACACTCTGGTAATATTTTACAATTTTTTGTAAAAAATATAATATATAAAGTGAAATTTCTCATCTTAGGAATAGATAAATATATATATGTATAAGCCAAACGATAGACAATAGAATTATCTATTAGATGCCATCAACAAATTGTCGATAAATAGATAAATAGACGAGTAATTAACAAGAAAATTAAGTCACTTTTGTCATATTTTACTATTTTTAGTTAAAAATATATTATATAAAATGAAATTTCTCAACTTAGGAAATAAATAAATTGATACAAATATATAACAAAAGATAGACAATAAAATTATCTATTAGATGCCATCAACAAATTGTTGATAGATAGATAAATAGACGAGTAATTAATAAAGAAATGGGACACTTTGGTAATATTTTACAATTTTTAGTCAAAAATATAATATATAAAGTGAAATTTCTCATCTTAGGAAATAGATAAATAGATACATATATATACCAAAAGATAGACGATAAAATTATCTATTAGATGCCATCAACAAATTGTTGATAGATAGATAAATAGACGAGTAATTAACGAAAAAAGTGGGACACTTTGGTCATATTTTACTATTTTTTGTCAAAAATATAATATATATAGTGAAATTTCTCATCTTAGGAAATAGATAAATAGATACATGTATATACCAAAAGATAGACAATAAAATTATCTATTAGATGCCATCAACAAATTGTTGATAGATAGATAAATAGACGAGTAATTAATGAAGAAATGGGACACTTTGGTAATATTTTACAATTTTTTGTAAAAAATATAATATATAAAGTGAAATTTCTTATCTTAGGAATAAGATAAATACATATATGTATAAGCCAAACGATAGACAATAGAATTATCTATTAGATGCCATCAACAAATTGTCGATAAATAGATAAATAGACGAGTAATTAACAAGAAAATTTAGTCACTTTTGTCATATTTTACTATTTTTAGTTAAAAATATATTATATAAAATGAAATTTCTCAACTTAGGAAATAAATAAATTGATACAAATATATAACAAAAGATAGACAATAACATTATCTATTAGATGTCATCAACAAATTGTCGATAGATAGATAAATAGACGAGTAATAAATGAAATAATTAAGACACTTTTATCATATTTTACAATTTTTTGCGTAAAAAATATAATATATAAAGTGAAATTACTCATCTTAGGAATAAGATAAATAGATACATGTATAAACCAAGCGATAGAGAATAAAATTATCTATTAGATGCCATCAACAAATTGTCGATAAATAGATAAATAGACGAGTAATTAACAAGAAAATTAAGACACTTTTGTCGTATTTTACTATTTTTAGTTAAAAATATATTATATAAAATGAAATTTCTCAACTTAGGAAATAAATAAATTGATACAAATATATAACAAAAGATAGACAATAAAATTATCTATTAGATGCCATCAACAAATTGTTGATAGATAGATAAATAGACGAGTAATTAATGAAGAAATGGGACACTTTGGTAATATTTTACAATTTTTTGTAAAAAATATAATATATAAAGTGAAATTTCTTATCTTAGGAATAAGATAAATACATATATGTATAAGCCAAACGATAGACAATAGAATTATCTATTAGATGCCATCAACAAATTGTCGATAAATAGATAAATAGACGAGTAATTAACAAGAAAATTTAGTCACTTTTGTCATATTTTACTATTTTTAGTTAAAAATATATTATATAAAATGAAATTTCTCAACTTAGGAAATAAATAAATTGATACAAATATATAACAAAAGATAGACAATAACATTATCTATTAGATGTCATCAACAAATTGTCGATAGATAGATAAATAGACGAGTAATAAATGAAATAATTAAGACACTTTTATCATATTTTACAATTTTTTGCGTAAAAAATATAATATATAAAGTGAAATTACTCATCTTAGGAATAAGATAAATAGATACATGTATAAACCAAGCGATAGAGAATAAAATTATCTATTAGATGCCATCAACAAATTGTCGATAAATAGATAAATAGACGAGTAATTAACAAGAAAATTAAGACACTTTTGTCGTATTTTACTATTTTTAGTTAAAAATATATTATATAAAGTGAAATTTCTCATCTTAAGAAATAGATAAATAGATGCATGTATATACCAAAAAATAGACAATAAAATTATCTATTAGATGCCATCAACAAATTGTCGATAGATAGATAAATAGACGAGTAATTATCGAAAAAAGAGGGACACTTTGGTCATATTTTACAATTTTTAGTAAAAAATATATTATATAAAGTGAAATTTCTAATCTTAGGAAATTGATAAATTGATACATGTATATACCAAAAGATAGACAATAAAATTATCTATTAGATGCCATCAACAAATTGTTGATAGATAGATAAATAGACGAGTAATTAATGAAGAAATGGGACACTTTGTTAATATTTTACAATTTTTTGTAAAAAATATAATATATAAAGTGAAATTTCTCATCTTAGGAATAAGATAAATACATATATGTATAAGCCAAACGATAGACAATAGAATTATCTATTAGATGCCATCAACAAATTGTCGATAAATAGATAAATAGACGAGTAATTAACAAGAAAATTAAGTCACTTTTGTCATATTTTACTATTTTTAGTTAAAAATATATTATATAAAATGAAATTTCTCAACTTAGGAAATAAATAAATTGATACAAATATATAACAAAAGATAGACAATAACATTATCTATTAGATGCCATCAACAAATTGTCGATAGATAGATAAATAGACGAGTAATAAATGAAATAATTAAGACACTTTTATCATATTTTACAATTTTTTTGTAAAAAATATAATATATAAAGTGAAATTTCTCATCTTAGGAATAAGATAAATAGATACATGTATAAACCAAGCGATATACAATAAAATTATCTATTAGATGCCATCAACAAATTGTCGATAAATAGATAAATAGACGAGTAATTAACAAGAAAATTAAGACACTTTTGTCGTATTTTACTATTTTTAGTTAAAAATATATTATATAAAGTGAAATTTCTCATCTTAGGAAATAGATAAATAGATGCATGTATATACCAAAAAATAGACAATAAAATTATCTATTAGATGCCATCAACAAATTGTTGATAGATAGATAAATAGACGAGTAATTAATAAAGAAATGGGACACTTTGGTAATATTTTACAATTTTTAGTCAAAAATATAATATATAAAGTGAAATTTCTCATCTTAGGAAATAGATAAATAGATACATATATATACCAAAAGATAGACGATAAAATTATCTATTAGATGCCATCAACAAATTGTTGATAGATAGATAAATAGACGAGTAATTAACGAAAAAAGTGGGACACTTTGGTCATATTTTACTATTTTTTGTCAAAAATATAATATATATAGTGAAATTTCTCATCTTAGGAAATAGATAAATAGATACATGTATATACCAAAAGATAGACAATAAAATTATCTATTAGATGCCATCAACAAATTGTTGATAGATAGATAAATAGACGAGTAATTAATGAAGAAATGGGACACTTTGGTAATATTTTACAATTTTTTGTAAAAAATATAATATATAAAGTGAAATTTCTTATCTTAGGAATAAGATAAATACATATATGTATAAGCCAAACGATAGACAATAGAATTATCTATTAGATGCCATCAACAAATTGTCGATAAATAGATAAATAGACGAGTAATTAACAAGAAAATTTAGTCACTTTTGTCATATTTTACTATTTTTAGTTAAAAATATATTATATAAAATGAAATTTCTCAACTTAGGAAATAAATAAATTGATACAAATATATAACAAAAGATAGACAATAACATTATCTATTAGATGTCATCAACAAATTGTCGATAGATAGATAAATAGACGAGTAATAAATGAAATAATTAAGACACTTTTATCATATTTTACAATTTTTTGCGTAAAAAATATAATATATAAAGTGAAATTTCTTATCTTAGGAATAAGATAAATAGATACATGTATAAACCAAGCGATAGAGAATAAAATTATCTATTAGATGCCATCAACAAATTGTCGATAAATAGATAAATAGACGAGTAATTAACAAGAAAATTAAGACACTTTTGTCGTATTTTACTATTTTTAGTTAAAAATATATTATATAAAGTGAAATTTCTCATCTTAAGAAATAGATAAATAGATGCATGTATATACCAGAAAATAGACAATAAAATTATCTATTAGATGCCATCAACAAATTGTTGATAGATAGATAAATAGACGAGTAATTAATAAAGAAATGGGACACTTTGGTAATATTTTACAATTTTTAGTCAAAAATATAATATATAAAGTGAAATTTCTCATCTTAGGAAATAGATAAATAGATACATATATATACCAGAAGATAGACGATAAAATTATCTATTAGATGCCATCAACAAATTGTTGATAGATAGATAAATAGACGAGTAATTAACGAAAAAAGTGGGACACTTTGGTCATATTTTACTATTTTTTGTCAAAAATATAATATATATAGTGAAATTTCTCATCTTAGGAAATAGATAAATAGATACATGTATATACCAAAAGATAGACAATAAAATTATCTATTAGATGCCATCAACAAATTGTTGATAGATAGATAAATAGACGAGTAATTAATGAAGAAATGGGACACTTTGGTAATATTTTACAATTTTTTGTAAAAAATATAATATATAAAGTGAAATTTCTTATCTTAGGAATAAGATAAATACATATATGTATAAGCCAAACAATAGACAATAGAATTATCTATTAGATGCCATCAACAAATTGTCGATAAATAGATAAATAGACGAGTAATTAACAAGAAAATTTAGTCACTTTTGTCATATTTTACTATTTTTAGTTAAAAATATATTATATAAAATGAAATTTCTCAACTTAGGAAATAAATAAATTGATACAAATATATAACAAAAGATAGACAATAACATTATCTATTAGATGTCATCAACAAATTGTCGATAGATAGATAAATAGACGAGTAATAAATGAAATAATTAAGACACTTTTATCATATTTTACAATTTTTTGCGTAAAAAATATAATATATAAAGTGAAATTTCTCATCTTAGGAATAAGATAAATAGATACATGTATAAACCAAGCGATAGAGAATAAAATTATCTATTAGATGCCATCAACAAATTGTCGATAAATAGATAAATAGACGAGTAATTAACAAGAAAATTAAGACACTTTTGTCGTATTTTACTATTTTTAGTTAAAAATATATTATATAAAGTGAAATTTCTCATCTTAAGAAATAGATAAATAGATGCATGTATATACCAAAAAATAGACAATAAAATTATCTATTAGATGCCATCAACAAATTGTCGATAGATAGATAAATAGACGAGTAATTATCGAAAAAAGAGGGACACTTTGGTCATATTTTACAATTTTTAGTAAAAAATATATTATATAAAGTGAAATTTCTAATCTTAGGAAATTGATAAATTGATACATGTATATACCAAAAGATAGACAATAAAATTATCTATTAGATGCCATCAACAAATTGTTGATAGATAGATAAATAGACGAGTAATTAATGAAGAAATGGGACACTTTGTTAATATTTTACAATTTTTTGTAAAAAATATAATATATAAAGTGAAATTTCTCATCTTAGGAATAAGATAAATACATATATGTATAAGCCAAACGATAGACAATAGAATTATCTATTAGATGCCATCAACAAATTGTCGATAAATAGATAAATAGACGAGTAATTAACAAGAAAATTAAGTCACTTTTGTCATATTTTACTATTTTTAGTTAAAAATATATTATATAAAATGAAATTTCTCAACTTAGGAAATAAATAAATTGATACAAATATATAACAAAAGATAGACAATAACATTATCTATTAGATGCCATCAACAAATTGTCGATAGATAGATAAATAGACGAGTAATAAATGAAATAATTAAGACACTTTTATCATATTTTACAATTTTTTTGTAAAAAATATAATATATAAAGTGAAATTTCTCATCTTAGGAATAAGATAAATAGATACATGTATAAACCAAGCGATAGACAATAAAATTATCTATTAGATGCCATCAACAAATTGTCGATAAATAGATAAATAGACGAGTAATTAACAAGAAAATTAAGACACTTTTGTCGTATTTTACTATTTTTAGTTAAAAATATATTATATAAAGTGAAATTTCTCATCTTAGGAAATAGATAAATAGATGCATGTATATACCAAAAAATAGACAATAAAATTATCTATTAGATGCCATCAACAAATTGTTGATAGATAGATAAATAGACGAGTAATTAATAAAGAAATGGGACACTTTGGTAATATTTTACAATTTTTAGTCAAAAATATAATATATAAAGTGAAATTTCTCATCTTAGGAAATAGATAAATAGATACATATATATACCAAAAGATAGACGATAAAATTATCTATTAGATGCCATCAACAAATTGTTGATAGATAGATAAATAGACGAGTAATTAACGAAAAAAGTGGGACACTTTGGTCATATTTTACTATTTTTTGTCAAAAATATAATATATATAGTGAAATTTCTCATCTTAGGAAATAGATAAATAGATACATGTATATACCAAAAGATAGACAATAAAATTATCTATTAGATGCCATCAACAAATTGTTGATAGATAGATAAATAGACGAGTAATTAATGAAGAAATGGGACACTTTGGTAATATTTTACAATTTTTTGTAAAAAATATAATATATAAAGTGAAATTTCTTATCTTAGGAATAAGATAAATACATATATGTATAAGCCAAACGATAGACAATAGAATTATCTATTAGATGCCATCAACAAATTGTCGATAAATAGATAAATAGACGAGTAATTAACAAGAAAATTAAGTCACTTTTGTCATATTTTACTATTTTTAGTTAAAAATATATTATATAAAATGAAATTTCTCAACTTAGGAAATAAATAAATTGATACAAATATATAACAAAAGATAGACAATAACATTATCTATTAGATGTCATCAACAAATTGTCGATAGATAGATAAATAGACGAGTAATAAATGAAATAATTAAGACACTTTTATCATATTTTACAATTTTTTGCATAAAAAATATAATATAGAAAGTGAAATTTCTCATCTTAGGAATAAGATAAATAGATACATGTATAAACCAAGCGATAGAGAATAAAATTATCTATTAGATGCCATCAACAAATTGTCGATAAATAGATAAATAGACGAGTAATTAACAAGAAAATTAAGACACTTTTGTCGTATTTTACTATTTTTAGTTAAAAATATATTATATAAAGTGAAATTTCTCATCTTAAGAAATAGATAAATAGATGCATGTATATACCAAAAAATAGACAATAAAATTATCTATTAGATGCCATCAACAAATTGTCGATAGATAGATAAATAGACGAGTAATTATCGAAAAAAGAGGGACACTTTGGTCATATTTTACAATTTTTAGTAAAAAATATATTATATAAAGTGAAATTTCTAATCTTAGGAAATTGATAAATTGATACATGTATATACCAAAAGATAGACAATAAAATTATCTATTAGATGCCATCAACAAATTGTTGATAGATAGATAAATAGACGAGTAATTAATGAAGAAATGGGACACTTTGTTAATATTTTACAATTTTTTGTAAAAAATATAATATATAAAGTGAAATTTCTCATCTTAGGAATAAGATAAATACATATATGTATAAGCCAAACGATAGACAATAGAATTATCTATTAGATGCCATCAACAAATTGTCGATAAATAGATAAATAGACGAGTAATTAACAAGAAAATTAAGTCACTTTTGTCATATTTTACTATTTTTAGTTAAAAATATATTATATAAAATGAAATTTCTCAACTTAGGAAATAAATAAATTGATACAAATATATAACAAAAGATAGACAATAACATTATCTATTAGATGCCATCAACAAATTGTCGATAGATAGATAAATAGACGAGTAATAAATGAAATAATTAAGACACTTTTATCATATTTTACAATTTTTTTGTAAAAAATATAATATATAAAGTGAAATTTCTCATCTTAGGAATAAGATAGATAGATACATGTATAAACCAAGCGATAGACAATAAAATTATCTATTAGATGCCATCAACAAATTGTCGATAAATAGATAAATAGACGAGTAATTAACAAGAAAATTAAGACACTTTTGTCGTATTTTACTATTTTTAGTTAAAAATATATTATATAAAGTGAAATTTCTCATCTTAGGAAATAGATAAATAGATGCATGTATATACCAAAAAATAGACAATAAAATTATCTATTAGATGCCATCAACAAATTGTCGATAGATAGATAAATAGAGGAGTAATTATCGAAAAAAGAGGGACACTTTGGTCATATTTTACAATTTTTAGTAAAAAATATATTATATAAAGTGAAATTTCTCATCTTAGGAAATTGATAAATTGATACATGTATATACCAAAAGATAGACAATAAAATTATCTATTAGATGCCATCAACAAATTGTTGATAGATAGATAAATAGACGAGTAATTAATAAAGAAATGGGACACTTTGGTAATATTTTACAATTTTTAGTCAAAAATATAATATATAAAGTGAAATTTCTCATCTTAGGAAATAGATAAATAGATACATATATATACCAAAAGATAGACAATAAAATTATCTATTAGATGCCATCAACAAATTGTTGATAGATAGATAAATAGACGAGTAATTAATGAAGAAATGGGTCACTTTGGTAATATTTTACAATTTTTTGTAAAAAATATAATATATAAAGTGAAATTTCTCATCTTAGGAATAGATAAATACATATATGTATAAGCCAAACGATAGACAATAGAATTATCTATTAGATGCCATCAACAAATTGTCGATAAATAGATAAATAGACGAGTAATTAACAAGAAAATTAAGTCACTTTTGTCATATTTTACTATTTTTAGTTAAAAATATGTTATATAAAATGAAATTTCTCAACTTAGGAAATAAATAAATTGATACAAATATATAACAAAAGATAGACAATAAAATTATCTATTAGATGCCATCAACAAATTGTTGATAGATAGATAAATAGACGAGTAATTAATAAAGAAATGGGACACTTTGGTAATATTTTACAATTTTTAGTCAAAAATATAATATATAAAGTGAAATTTCTCATCTTAGGAAATAGATAAATAGATACATATATATACCAAAAGATAGACGATAAAATTATCTATTAGATGCCATCAACAAATTGTTGATAGATAGATAAATAGACGAGTAATTAACGAAAAAAGTGGGACACTTTGGTCATATTTTACTATTTTTTGTCAAAAATATAATATATATAGTGAAATTTCTCATCTTAGGAAATAGATAAATAGATACATATAAAAACCAAAAGATAGACAATACAATTATCTATTAGATGCCATCAACAAATTGTCGATAGATAGATAAATAAATGAGTAATAAACAAGAAAATTAAGACACTTTTGTCATATTTTACAATTTTTAGTAAAAAATATATTATATAAAGTGAAATTTCTCATCTTAGGAAATAGACACTTTTGTCATATTTTACTATTTTTAGTCTAAAATATATTATAAAAAGTGAAATTTTTCATCCAAGGAAATAAATAAATTGATACTTGTATATAAGAAAAGATGGACAATAAAATTATCTATTAGATGCCATCAACATATTGTCGAAAAAAAGATAAATAGATGAGTAATAAATAAGAAAATAAGACATTTTTGTCATATTTTACTATTTTTTGTCAAAAATATATTATATAAAGTAAAATTTCGAATCTTAGGATATAGATAAATTGATACATGTATATACCGAGAGATAGACGATAAAATTATCTTTTAAATGCCAACAACAAATTGTCCATAGATAGATAAATAGACGAGTAATAAATAAAACAATTATAATAAGACACTTTTATCATATTTTACAATTTTTAGTAAAATATATATTATATAAAATGAAATTTATCATCTTAGGAAATAGATAAATTGATACATGTATAAACCAAAAAATAGACAATAAAATTATGGCCCGCGCGGGTGGCAGTCAGTGTTGTAAGTAAGCGTGGCGCAACACAGAATCGGACACGCACGAGAAATCTAATCCACATCCATCCATATTTACAGTCAGTAACACACTGACTGACGATGGTGATTTGTAGGGATGGTGGTGAAGTATAGCCAAGTAAAAAAAAAACCGCCAAATTGGGCTCGCAAATGCCGACATTGGCAATAGCGGTGCTTCATCTCGCCCGGTCACCACATGGCAGGGGTGTAAGACACGACCCGGGCGCTTCCTGGGGCCGTCTATGACCGCGGTCCGGACGTTAAGGGTTAAGGCAAGAACAAAGTCACTGGAGGTGAATGATAGAATATATAGATGGAGTAATGAAGGCAGTATGGTGTGTAGGGAAGATGAGAGAGTATGAAGGCAGTATGGTGTGTAGGGAAGATGAGACAGTATGAAGGCAATATGGTGTGTAGGGAAGATGAGACAGTAGAACATGTGTTGATGGTATGTGATAAGTAGGAACGAGAGAGAGCTACCATGCTGAATGTGGTAATAAGTGAACTACATAGGAGAGAGAAAATGGAGGGAGATGGTGGAAGTGACAGTGACAGCCAAAGTGCTGCTAGGTCTGAGTGAACGAGAGCTGTACAATCCAGTGATAATAAAGAGTATGAAAGAAGTTCTATAAAGGGTATGTATGGTTGAAGAGAAAATGAGTATATAGGGACGTGCAGGTTGTATAAGATAGAGAGAGTGAAAGTATAATGTGTATATAATTATGTATTCTTTGGTACTGTTTTGGTTTGGTTTTCTCCTTAGAGGAAGACAGTGAGAGAGTACCGTTGTAAAGGTGACACACAGACATCATCATCATCATCTGGCAACACTGACGCCTCAGATCATCACTGGCAACACTGACGCCTCAGTTTGTTTACCTCTGTGAAGCTCAAAGCCTGGCTGGGGAATATTTTAGTATTTATTTGCATTTTAAGGGCATTTAAGGATATTTTAAGGGCTCAAGATTATATTAAGGGTTAGTTAAGGGTATACAGTTAATGGTGAAGGGACATAAATAAGGGTAAGTTGGTGAAATAAGGGAATTTTGAAGGGTTTAAATAAGGGTGGATAATAATGGCTGTGTTAAAATGTTACCATAAATATTAGAATGATTTTGTTTTATTATTTTTAAGGGTTCACTGTTATTTTAAGGGTATATAAATAAGGACAAATTGGAGAAATAAGGGGATTTTTATTGATAAAGGATTTAATTAACATGAAATAAATTAATTAACATTAAATTTATTTATTTCAGAAATGGGATTACAGAAGGATTTACATACGAGGATTTACAGAAGGAGGATTACAAAGACTACACCAAGGTATTTATGTAGAAGAATTATTATGGGTAAATTTACAGAAAACCTGGGTTCACTATATTGTATATATTAGTATCATTACCCACTATTTTGGACCATTCTAAGACACTTTTCATCTATGGTGTTTCTCTCGGAAATGCCTCGTTTTCGAGATATGCCCCGTTTACAAACATGATATGGAAACTAGTCTTACCTGACCTGACCTAACCTAACCTAGACCACAGCAGACTACCGGGACCTAACCTGGGCAGACTACGGGACCTAACCTGGGCAAACTACCGGGTATAACCAGTGTAAACTATCATAAAATTACCTGGGCAAATTTCCAGGACCTAGCCTAATGTGGTGATACTGCTCAAGCCTAGCCGAAAACCCAGTTATTCTGTAATAATACATTATGATCTATCTATCTATCTATCTATCTATCTATAGCTCTGATGCCTCACTCCCTCCGGGAACTCCCCCCAAGGGTGTGGCCACGGCAGAAAAGTCTCCAGTCTTCCCTGTTCCAACACTCCCTCCTTACTTGGTCCAGCCCTCCCCTCCCCCTCACATTACTCTCCTTTACATACTCTTCCACTCTGTTGTGCCATCTAACTGGTGGTCTGCCTCTCACACCACACCCCACTACTTCACTTCCATACACCTTATTTACAAACTCCTCACCTTACATACACCTTATTTACAAACTCTTCACCTTGCATTCTCTCTACATGTCCAAACCACCTCAATGTATTACATTTCACATTATTATTATTACTACCATTTTTATTATTATTATAAATACTATTATTATTACTACTTCAACTACTTTTATGATTATTATTATCGGTAAATATTGAAAGAATTATAGTTATTGTGTATGGTGTTTCTACCTTTATTACCCATTTATTTACACCATTCTAAGACTTTTCATTTAAGTGATGAGTTCATTTTTAACATCCATTTTATTGTGCAAATTTAATGTTTTATCCATACATAAATATCCTAACCTATCCTAACTTAACCTAACCTAACCTAACCTAATCTAATCTAACCTAACCTAATCTAACCTAATCTTAACCATTGCAGACTACCAGGACCTAACCTGAGCAGACTACCAGGATCTAACCTGAGCAGACTATTGGAAGTTTTACAAGGTAAGTAAGACCTAAATCAAAGTTATTATTATTATTATTATTATTATTATAACATATATAAAACACCTAAATTTAGGAAAACAATTATGTGTCAATAATGGTGCAATTTTTATTATTATTATTATTATTATTATTATTATTATTAATATGAAAATTATTATTATTATTATTATTTTTGGGAAGGAAACCCTCTTTGATACAAGTTTTGTTGAAGATAACTGCGAGCTCTGCGCTGTTTATTTTGTAGCAAATCTTTTCAAGTTTGCGAATTGCTTTCTTAGCATTGCTGGGGAGATGGAAAAGCAAATTATCAAGTGAGTTTATTGGCCTGACGTTTGTGTGTGTGTGTGTGTGTGTATGTGTGTGTGTGTTTTCTTAGTATTGCTGGGGAGATGGAAAAGCAAATTACCAAGTGAGTTTATTGGCCTGACGTTTCGGCTTTCTCTCAAAGCCATTCTCAAAGGAATGAGTGTCTTACAGAAACCAGGTATATTTATAGTCCCTGTATGGAGGTACAGCTATGCGTACTGCGCCCTGATTGGCTGTTAGCAGTCACACTTGATCCTGTGTCAAAATAATGGTAATAACAATAGTAATAATGACAATGTGTATGATAATAACAATAATAATAATAATCTATGATAATGGCATGTATATAATAATAATAATAAGGGTTACAATTATGTTTTAATAATATTTATGGTCCCTGCGTTCTGATTGGCTGCTAGCGGTCGCACCTGATTGTGTGTCACCGCTAGCAGCCAATCAGGGCGCAGTACGCATAGCTGTACCTCCATATAGGGACTATAAATATACCTGGTTTCTGTAAGACACTCATTCCTTTGAGAATGGCTTTGAGAGAAAGCCGAAACGTCAGGCCAATAAACTCACTTGGTAATTTACTTTTCCATCTCCCCAGCAATACTAAGAAAACACACACACACATACACACACACACACACACAAACGTCAGGCCAATAAACTCACTTGGTAATTTGCTTTTCCATCTCCCCAGCAATACTAAGAAAACAATTCGCAAACTTGAAAAGATTTGCTACAAAATAAAAAGCGCAGAGCTTGCAGTTATCTTCAACAAAACTATTATTATTATTATAATTATTATTGTTATTATTATTATTATTATTATTATTATTATTATAATTATTATTATTATTATTATTATTATTATTATAATTATTATTATTATTATTATTATTATTTTGACACGGTTAGTTGTCAGTAGTTTGCCCAGGTTAGGTCCCTGTAGTTTACAGCAGTTTAGGTCAGGTCATGTCAGGTCAGGTCATGTCATGTAAGGTCTTGCTAATTTCAAAATGCTATATTTTAATATGACCTAACTTGGATGTGTATGAGAGGGAGAGAGAGTGTGTGTGTGTGTTAGAGAGAGAGAGAGTGTGTATGTGTGTTAGAGAGAGAGAGGGTGTGTGTGTGTGTGTGTGTAATGTCAATATTAATTTCATATTATTTACGAAGAAAAGTGTTTGAGAATGTTATGAATTTGTGAATAAAGAAGATAAAAACATTGTATTAATAAATGCCAATAGAATATAGAATTACAAGTTATTTTTTATTACTCGTATTTCATAATGGTTTTCATTATCCATATATATTTTATTTTAATTAAAAATTGAGTAAATTTTCTGAGCTACACATGTGAAATTTTCAGGCAAAATATATATAGATTTTACAAGATTTTTTCAAGTGATTAGTTCATTTTTAGCTTCCATTTATTGTGTAAATATTCTGTTTTAGCCCAACCCAATCTAACCTACCCCAACCCAACCCAATGTAATCTAACCTAACCCAATCCAATCTAACCTATCCCAACCCAACCCAATGTAATCTAACCTAACCCAATCTAACCTAATCTTAACCATTGCAGACTACCAGGACCTAACCTGAGCAGACTACCAGGACCTAACCTGAGCAGACTACCAGGACCTAACCTGAGCAGACTATTGGAAGTGTTACAAGGTAAGTAAGACCTTTATCCAGATGTGGTTCCAGTAACTTTTTTACCAGTACCAGTATAAACAATAAAATCCAAAATATAACCAGTACCAGTATAAACAATAAAATCCAAAATATAACCAGTACCAGTATAAACAATAAAATACAAAATATAACCAGTACCAGTATAAACAATAAAATACAAAATATAACCAGTACCAGTATAAACAATAAAATACAAAATATAACCAGTCTCTACATCACACAAAAATTAATAATTCATCAACAATTAAGTTCTGAAATGGTTTCAAACTGGAGGTGAATTGATCTCGCAGGTAATCCACAACCCATTTAATTTTATGTAATTTGTCTCCAGGTACAGTAAAAGTCCGTTAATCCGACCACGGATACTCCGAAAATCCCAATAGTCTGAATTTTTTAAAGTGGTAATAAAAATTTCAATTTTGGTGGCCTATGCGGGATTTTCCGGGTGTATCGTCACATATGCCTACATGATTCACATACAGCTGGGCCATCCACACTCTCACACCTATTAGGTGTATCTATGCGAAAATTAATATTAAGTGGAAGTTATTTTTCAAAGAAAATTACCAAAATTAATTAATACAAACTAAGGAATGTTTGTGCACGAATGAAATTTCAATGAGTTTTAGTGATAACTGAAATTTTCACCCCACTCTTCTACACTCGTCATAAGCTAAACCCCTTTATAATGAACAACTTATCAATACGGGCATTTTTCATACTTTTAACACATATCCTGGTACAGACATTTGATATGGTGAAAAGTGCAAGTGATTGTATGAGAAAACTACAAAGAATAATTAATATAAACTAAGGAAATATGATTGTATGAGTAGAAACTCATGAATTATTGGTGTTAACTGAACTTGTCAATTCGTCACACACTACACTCATGCTATTAGGCCTAACCTTTTAGAATGAATAACCTTTATAAACATTCATTTAGGCTCAAGTTTAGAATTATTATTAGTCATTAGCTGTGTATGGGAACCAGAGATATGAGTGAAAGCACACGTAATTTTGAGAGTGGGCGTACAGACAGACAATCCGTCATACGCATCAAATTTAAGCCCTCGGATATCTCAGATCTTCTGATAACTCGTCAAGGGTCTCCCTTCAATTGATCCAAAATAACCAGGGTTTACTGTAACCCTATAATTTGTGTGTTTCTTTTTTCATATCTGTATTTGGAGGTCCAACCAATAGTCCAAATGACCTTCAGTCCCCTGCAATTCAGATTACAGGACTTTTACTGTATGTACAGTATGTGTATACCTACAAAATATTATAAGCATGGTAACCAATTATCTTTTTTATTATCAGTGTACAGTATGTATGTGTGTATGTATGTATGTGTATGCCTACAAAATATTATAAGCATGGTAACCAATTATCTTTTTTATTATCAGTGTACAGTATGTATGTGTGTATGTATGTATGTGTATGCCTACAAAATATTATAAGCATGGTAACCAATTATCTTTTTTATTATCAGTGTACAGTATATCATTTGTCCCCCCTAACGGAAACGGCCTTGACGTGGTGGGGGGCTTTTGTGTCTCTGAGACCTGGCCAGCTAGAATTGAGGGGGCTCCGGCCCCTTCTCAGCCCAGATTTCGGGGAGAGAGGGTTTCCCATGCTAGGAAAGTCACCAGTGAGAGACCAGACTAAATGGTTCCCATCTTTCAGTTCTTCAACTGTCCCTCTTTTTCTTTTATTTCCTTCCTGCTTGTTGTCACACCTTTTTCTGGCGCTATACCACCTCCATGTTGACAACCCTAATATCCAACAAACAATCCATTTTCTATTATCAGTATACAGTATGTCATTTGTTGTATTGTATGTGGTTACTGGCTGGTGTGGACAGTGACACCATTTTACAAAGTAAATATATTTTGTAATGTACAATTGGGCAAGTAGAATGTGCAAGAAAAATATGAGTGTATATAGCAATATCTTTCCGTTCTTAGAGAGTGTGTTAGAGAGAGAAAGAGAGAGAGAGAGTGTGTGTGCAATGTCAATATTAATTTCATATTATTATTATTTCTCTCACACACACACAATCTCTCTCTCTCTCTCTCTCTCTCTCTCTCTCTCTCTCTCTCTCTCTCTCTCTCACATACATACACCCCCCTAACGCCAAGCCCAAAAAATCTATATAAGTTTCCCATTGGTACATGGCAACACTGATTTCATACATGGCAACACTGTCGAAGATGGCTGTCTTGTGAGATGATGAATGTAAAAATAATAATAACAATACAATAATAATAAGTCAAATTAAACGAAATAATTAATATGAATGAATATAAATAATTATACAGAACCTAATAATTAGATAAATAAACAAATAAATAGTTGTAATAATAATAATAATAGTTAATACTCGTAATCCCTTTTGTTTACATCTATAGATTCAGTGTTGCCAGATTCTTCAGTGTTGTCATTTCTAAGATAATTACCCCAGATTAGCGAAGTTTGGTGTTATTGAAGGTAAAGTAGTTTGGTTTATCTAAGGTAATTTCCATGACTATACCTTCGCTATTTTTTCCTGAGTAGTTTTAAAAGAAAATTAATAATATTAGAATACTATTTAAATTAATACTAATTAAAAACACACTAATATATATTATATATATTTATATTGAGGTAAATTGTGGGATCCATCTAAGGTATTTTTTTCAACACAATTTATTTAAGGTATTTTTTAATGAAAATGTTATCTGTGTAGGCCTACTCGTGTTCATCCAAGATTCTCCAGCATCCAATTTTCTCTCCATGTTTCCTCCATTTCCTCCAATCCTCTAATCTTTCCTCCAATGTCTAGTATATCCTACAATCCTTCTAAATCCTACAATCTCTTTAGTAATCCTTCTAAATCCTACAATCTCTTCATTAATCAGTTTGTTCCACTAACGTACTACTACTACCACTACTACTACTACTACCACTACTACTACTACAGTACTACAACTACCACTACTAACCTACTACTACTACCACTACTACTACTACAGTACTACTACCACCACCACTACCACCACCAGTACATGTGTTTGGGTAATTATTGAAAGAACAATTGCCGTAAATAAATACTAAGTTACATTATAATTATGTATATATATGTATATAATTATATATATATATATATATATATATATATATATATATATATATATATATATATATATATATATATATATATATATATATATATGTGTTGGATAATTATTGAAAGAATTCCCGTTATTATGTATGAAATTTCTACCTTCATTACTTACTTATTTAGAACATTCTAAGACTGTGGTATTTATTGAAGGAATTATGGTTTTGTAGCAATGTTGCCAGATCCGGCTAGGCCCCAGGATTTTGCCCCGGTCATTTCCTGTACTTTACCACGGTTATTTCCTGGTAGTCTGCCCAGGTTAGGTCCCGGTAGTCTGCTGTGGTCTAGGTCAGGTTAGGTTAGGTCAGTTTAATTTCAAAATGCCCCATTTGAATATGACCCATCTTTGAAATGCCATAGAATAAAATAGTGTTAGAATGGTCTAGTTAAATAAATGGGTAATGAAGGTAGAAAAACCGTATACAATAATGGTAATTCTTTCAATATTATTGTTATTATTATTATTATTGTTATTATTATTATTATTATTATTATTTTGACACGGTTAGTTGTCAGTAGTTTGCCCAGGTTAGGTTCCGGTAGTTTACAGCAGTTTAGGTTAGGTCAGGTCATGTAAGGTCTTGCTAATTTCAAAATGCTATATTTTAATATGACCTAACTTGGATGTGTATGAGAGGGAGAGAGAGTGTGTATGTGTGTTAGAGAGAGATAGAGAGAGGGTGTGTGTGTGTTAGAGGGAGAGAGAGTGTGTATGTGTGTTAGAGGGAGAGAGAGTGTGTATGTGTGTTAGAGAGAGAGAGAGGGTGTGTGTGTATGAGAGGGAGAGAGAGTGTGTATGTGTGTTAGAGAGAGAGAGAGAATGTGTGTGTGTGTGTAATGTCAATATTAATTTCATATTATTTACGAAGAAAAGTGTTTGAGAATGCTATGAATTTGTGAATAAAGAAGATAAAAACATTGTATTAATGAATGCCAATAGAATATAGAATTAACAGTTATTTTTTACTACTCCTATTTCATAATGGTTTTCATTAGCCATATATATTTTATTTTAATTAAAAATTTGAGTAAATTTTCTGAGCTACACATGTGAAATTTTCAGGCAAAATATATATAGATTTTACAAGATTTTTTCAAGTGATTAGTTCATTTTTATCTTCCATTTATTGTGTAAATATCCTGTTTTAGCCCAACCCAATCTAACCTACCCCAACCCAACCCAATGTAATCTAACCTAACCCAATCCAATCTAACCTAATCTTAACCATTGCAGACTACCAGGACCTAACCTGAGCAGACTACCAGGACCTAACCTGAGCAGACTACCAGGACCTAACCTGAGCAGACTATTGGAAGTTTTACAAGGTAAGTAAGACCTTTATCCAGATGTAGTTCCAGTAACTTTTTTACCAGTACCAGTATAAACAATAAAATCCAAAATATAACCAGTACCAGTATAAACAATAAAATCCAAAACATAACCAGTACCAGTATAAACAATAAAATACAAAATATAACCAGTACCAGTATAAACAATAAAATACAAAATATAACCAGTCTCTACATCACACAAAATGAAGAATTTTATACCAAATGTGTTTGGTTTCTGTGGAATGTATTGTTTGAAAGTCAACCTGCCTCTCCATAGAAGTAAGGATTCATCAACACATAAGTTCTGAAATGGTTTCAAACTGGAGGTGAATTTATCTCTCAGGTAATCCACAACCCACTTAATTTTATGTAATTTGTCTCCAGGTATATATTTTTTATTTTTCAGGTAATCCACAACCCATTTAATTTTATGTAATTTGTCTCCAGGTATATATTTTTCATTTCTCAGGTAATCCACAACCCATTTAATTTTATGTAATTTGTCTCCAGGTATATATTTTTTATTGTCAGTGAAGTGTATATGTCTTAACAATGCAAAAAATCTGTCTGCAAATGCTGGTGTTGCAATTGGCATACTTTTTGTCCAATAGTCTCTTATTCTATGTTTTTTTACATGAGCCATGGACATTACCACACACAAAAACATATACATTTCTTTTTTTACATGAGCCGTGGACATTACCACACACAAAAACATATACATTTCTTTTTTACATGAGCCATGGACATTACCACACACAAAAACATATACATTTCTTTTTTACATGAGCCATGGACATTACCACACACAAAAACATATACATTTCTTTTTTACATGAGCCATGGACATTACCACACACAAAAACATATACATTTCTTTTTTACATGAGCCATGGACATTACCACACACAAAAACATATACATTTCTTTTTTACATGAGCCATGGACATTACCACACACAAAACATATACATTTCTTTTCGGTTTGTTGGTTTCCATTTATGCATTTTGCCATGTGGTGGAAAATTTTCAGTTGATTATTAGATGATCATGATAATTATTGGTCTCCATTTATTACAATTCTGTCAATAAATTCATATGAGAAAAATTCTTGAAAATAATCTAATTCACTTGATTCTTCAGATATATTAAATGTCTCACTACTTCCAACATCTTCTTTGTTCTTGTATGTGTGTTACTGCCTGTATTTCTGTCAGTCTGCCTGTGTGTTCTAGTCTGTACAGCTCTGGTATTTATCAACCTATCCCTGGTATCTAAGGACATACTAAAATATATAGCCATCTTTCTATTTATCTCCTAATATGGCATACAATATATTATACTGAGCACATAATTATCTCCACTATCCACAGTCCTTGTTGCTTATCAATGCACTATCAGACATCCTCACTATCTCCTTTCTACTGTACTGTACTTCTTTATTATCTACACTTACTCTCTCCTTTCTACTGTACTGTACTTCTTTATTATCTACACTTACTCTCTCCTTTCTACTGTACTGTACTTCTTTATTATCTACACTTCTTCCCCCAAATTCACATCTCTACTTCCATGTAGGCTATATATTATGAAAGCTAGACCACAACACCACCATCCAAACATTTTCATTGCCTTCCACAATTCTTCATTACAAAACAAAATGAAACCTTCACTGCCTTCTTCTATACTGCTTTACTACTAAGCAGACATCTATCTATACAGCCAAACACACATCTTCAATACAAAACACATATTCATTGCATACCAAACACATCTGTACCTTCAACACATTTTCCATACATATGTATCTTCTACACATTTTCCATACATATGTATCTTCTACACATTTTCCATACATATGTATCTTCTACACATTTTCCATACATATTCACTACTTTTCTTTATATCTTCACATACTTTATTACAGTGACACACACACACCTCCATTATCTTTCAACACATCCTCACATATCCTACATAACTACTCACCCTACATCTTCACTCCCCCACATATGCTATGCAGTATGTACACAAAACAATACTGTACTGAACTACACATCATAATTACTCTCCACCAAAAAGTGGTTTTTTATTTATTTTTTTCGTGCTAACCCTAAGTGAAAAAATAATTATTACACCAAATCACTACTTCCACATTAATTTGGATGGTATATTGGTCACAATGTTTGCATTATCATACCACAAGGCAATAATTTGCAGGGTTATGCTTCTGCGAAAAAAAAATGTATCGGTTTGAGATAATAAGAATGTATAATTATTGTGTGGTGACCAAAGCACTCACCACTGCCCCATTTAGGTACTGGCATGGCTATGTCATATTTAGGTACTGGCATGGCTATGTCATATTTAGGTACTGGCATGGGTATGTCATATTTAGGTACTGGCATGGCTATGTCATATTTAGGTACTGGCATGGCTATGTCATATTTAGGTACTGGCATGGCTATGTCATATTTAGGTACTGGCATGGCTATGTCATATTTGGGTACTGGCATGGCTATGTCATATTTAGGTACTGGCATGGCTATGTCATATTTGGGTACTGGCATGGCTATGTCATATTTAGGTACTGGCATGGCTATGTCATATTTAGGTACTGGCATGGCTATGTCATATTTAGGTACTGGCATGGCTATGTCATATTTGGGTACTGGCATGGCTATGTCATATTTAGGTACTGGCATGGCTATGTCATATTTAGGTACTGGCATGGGTATGTCATATTTAGGTACTGGCATGGGTACTGTATGTCAGGACTAAGCAGGCTGTTGGAGGTGTCAAGTCGTCGTTTTTTAATAGGTCTTATTTCCTCATTACCAAAGTCCAAGTCGTCGTTTTTTAGTAGGTCTTATTTCCACATGTAAATATTCAGTTTTTATTATCTCTCTACATTTCTGAACTGTGTGTATAAAATGGAGGAGCAGTAATTTCAATCAATCCTTCGATCTAGTCTACTGTACCTTCAAGTGATATACTGTATATGGTAACAAGGTGTATCATTCTCTTGCTGTATGCATAAATGTAAAGAAATGGGTAGAAGCATAAAAAAAAAAAAAAAAATATCAAGAGGAAGAATACGCGGTCTTAAAATAAAAATTAGGTCTGTAAAGCTATATAGTACACCTTCCAGTCATAGGTTACCCATTAGTAGCCTATATTGATCTATATCAATCCAATAAAGGCTTGATATATTATTGCATAGTAGTGAAAGATAAATTTATATTCATATTCCGTACAAATTGTATATCCTTCAAGTCTGGTAATAATTATATACAACAATTATAATGGTCAGTCCGTTAGTCTGCTAAGGATGATAAAGTTATGGCACGTGAGGTTATGTCCCGGTAGTCTGCCCCAGTTAGGTCCCAGTTGTCTGCCCCGGTTAGGTCCCGGTAGTCTACCCCAGTTAGGTCCCAGTTGTCTGCCCCGGTTAGGTCCCAGTAGTCTGCCCTGGTTAGGTCCCGGTAGTCTGCCCTGGTTAGGTCCCGGTACTCTACCCCAATTAGGTCCCAGTTGTCTGCCCCGGTTAGGTCCCGGTAGTCTGCCCCAGTTATGTCCCGGTAGTCTGCCCTGGTTAGGTTTGGTTAATTTTTTAAACTTGGCTCGGATTTCCAAAATCTTGACTTTTATACAGGTTAACAAACTACAGTACTATAAAGCCAAAATAATGTAAGTGTTTCCCCGCACCCAAAACCCCGGATTCCCAGTGTTCTCCCCCAAGATTGAAGGGATTAGGGAATATATATAAACCAACTGATCAATATTAGGGTCACTAATGAATAGAACAAATAAAAAAGGCAGGAAAAAATACTAAAAAAAAACCGGTAGAACTCTTATGCAGAAATACCGTCAGGCTAATATCAAAATGCCCCATTTGAATATGAGGAATATTTTTACAAGTTGCCACAACTCGATTTCAAAAATGTTACTATTGCCAGTGTTTATATTTCACTATTACAAACAACTTTTCTATATACCATTTCTTCTGCAAATGTTGCATAACAATAGTTACCTCTTATTGTTAGGTCCCTGTAGTCTGCCCAAGTTAGGTCCCGGTAGTCTGCCCAAGTTAGGTCCCGGTAGTCTGCCCCAGTTAGGACCCGGTAGTGTGTCCCAGTCCAGATTAGGTTAGGTTAGGTCCCGGTAGTGTGTCCCAGTCCAGATTAGGTTAGGTTAGGTCCCGGTAGTGTGTCCCAGTCCAGATTAGGTTAGGTTAGGTCCCGGTAGTGTGTCCCAGTCCAGATTAGGTTAGGTTAGGTCCCGGTAGTGTGTCCCAGTCCAGATTAGGTTAGGTTAGGTCCCGGTAGTGTGTCCCAGTCCAGATTAGGTCAGATCAGGTCAGGTGAGGTCTGACTAATTTCTACGGTATATTTTTTCCTGCTTAGGTCCCGGTAGTCTGCCCAGGTTAGGTCCCGGTAGTCTGCCCTGGTTAGGTCCCGGTAGTCTGCCCAGGTTAGGTCCCGGTAGTCACACTAAATCCTTCTAGGAAATATATTTTTTTTTAGTGAAATCCTGTTGTGGCAACTTGTAAAAATTTACCAAATATGACCTATCTTGGAAATGGGGCATTTGCGGAGGAAATGATAAAAGTATAATTAGTAAATAAACCAATATCTGGAAGACTGTAGTAGAGCTCTGTGCCTGTGTTTCAGAATGAGAAGTAAATAATACCTTGGACACAACAGTTGTGTCTAACCTAACACACGTAAACACAGTTTGGACACAAACCTTGTGTCCTATATACCTAATCAATGGGTTAAGGCCTTTATTTTATTTTGTTTTATTTTATTTATTTATTTATTTTGATGTTATTTTATTTATTATTATTTTAAATCTAATTATTTTATTTCTTTATTTATTTTGATGTTATTTTATTTATTATTATTTTAAATCTAATTATTTTATTTCTTTATTTATTTTGATTTTTTTTTTTTAGTTATTTATTATTATTTTATTTTTTGCATATTTTATTTATGCATTTATTATTTAATATTATTTAAAAAATTATTTTTTTGCATATTATTTTATTTATGCATTTATTCTTTATTATTATTCCTACTGCCTCACCTCACCTCACCTCACCTCTCCTCCTCTGACCCTGGAGTCTGACCTATTCTGCCTCCCTGGTGTGACCCTCAACCCGACCCATGTGTTGACCTGACCTGACCCCTCGTCCTCCACTCCCTCGTCCTCCACTCCCTCGTCCTCCACTCCCTCGTCCTCCACTCCCTCGTCCTACAATACCTCCTGGGAGTGTCTTTTTACTTGTATTCTTTCCTGCTAATCTCTACTTTATATTATTTCTTTCAGGTTTTATTTTATCATTATAAAAAAAAAATATATATATGTCATTTCTTTCAGGTTTTATTTTATCATTATATAAAAAAAAATAATAATATGTTATTTCTTTCAGGTTTTATTTTATCATTATAAAAAAAAAAAAAAAAAATGTTATTTCTTTCAGGTTTTATATCAACATTATAAAAAATAATAATAATAATATGTTATTTCTTTCAGGTTTTATATTATCATTATTAAAAAATAAAAAAATGGTATGTTATTTCTTCCAGGTTTTATTTTAACAGTATAAAAAATAACTAAAAAAATAGTATGTTTTTCTTTTGTGTCTTCCTATTTAACTACACACACAGTCATGTATTTATTATTGTTAAGGGGATAATAAATACATGACTGTGTGTGTAGTTAAATAGGAAGACACAAAAGAAAAACATACTATTTTTTAGTTATTTTTTATACTGTTAAAATAAAACCTGGAAAAAATAACATACCATTTTTTTATTTTTTATTTTTTTATTTTTGGAGATAATGATTCCTCCAAACTGTTCCCAGCAACAGAACACCATTATTTGTGTTCATCTGATCCTGTTTCCTGGCCTACTTTGGAGGAATCAAGGCACTCCAATGTACCAAAAGTATACTCTCTCCTTATCCAACAATAATCCCACGAAAAAATGTCACACTAAAACCCCCATGACAGTTTCTTAAGCTGTACACAAATCACTATATAGTCTTAATTATGGGGAGAGTATACTTTTGGTACATTACAGTGCCTTGATTCCTCCAAAGTAGGCCAGAAAACACACCCATATAAAGAAATATAATGGTAGCCTGTTGCCTGGAATAATTTGGAGGAATCATAATCTCCAAAAATATTAGAACTATACCCTCCCCTTAAGGGGGAAGTATATTTTGTGCTGGTAAATCTGGAGCAACTAAATCCTCCAATCTATTCCAAGCAACAAAACACCATTATTCTTGCTCTTCTGGTCCTGTTTCCTCGCCTACTTTAGAGGAATTGAGAAGCTCCAATGTAACACAAGTGAAACATGGCCATACATCTCACTTGGAGCTCCTTTCTCGTTTTAACTCTTAAGAAACTCTAGATCACCTTGACATAAAGATAATGACGCACTTGTGAGGCAACCGTGTGTGTATGGGTTGTTGATATTGCCACAACAACAACATACCATCAGCACTGAGGTATAAATTATATTATAGTCTGTTTCCTTCCCTCATCACCCCAGTAAACACCACCAATCTCTTCACTAGGACAACACAGCTGACTTACAAAAGGCTGAGGTCTGGGTGGAATTCATAGGCCTGTGAGGTCTGGGTGGAATTCATAGGCCTGTGAGGTCTGGCTGGAATTCATAGGCCTGTGAGGTCTGGGTGGAATTCATAGGCCTGTGAGGTCTGGGTGGAATTCGTAGGCCTGTGAGGTCTGGGTGGAATTCGTAGGCCTGTGAGGTCTGGGTGTAATTCATAGGCCTGTGAGGTCTGGGTGTAATTCGTAGGCCTGTGAAGTCTGGGTGTAATTCGTAGGCCTGTGAGGAAATACGTCAAGGATTGATGGGGTTGCGGCTTGCTATTTTTTATTAAATGTCTGCTGCTTATTTTGAAAATGGTCTTATGTTTCTTTATATATATGTTGTTGTTGCTTGAATTAGTTTTATACTGTTTTTACTCTTGTATATTCTTCCTAACCAATCCTCTACTCCTCACCAAACAAACCCCTTGCCATTCCAATTCTAAAACTCACATGCTAAACCTTCGCCACTCCTTTCCTTCCTTATGCTAAACCTTCGCCACTCCTTTCCTTCCTTATGCTAAACCTTCGCCACTCCTTTCCTTCCTTATGCTAAACCTTCGCCATTCCTTTCCTTCCTTATGCTAAACCTTCGCCACTCCTTTCCTTCCTTATGCTAAACCTTCGCCACTCCTTTCCTTCCTTATGCTAAACCTTCGCCACTCCTTTCCTTCCTTATGCTAAACCTTCGCCACTCCTTTCCTTCCTTATGCTAAACCTTCGCCACTCCTTTCCTTCCTTATGCTAAACCTTCGCCACTCCTTTCCTTCCTTATGCTAAACCTTCGCCACTCCTTTCCTTCCTTATGCTAGACCTTCGCCACTCCTTTCCTTCCTTATGCTAAACCTTCGCCACTCCTTTCCTTCCTTATGCTAAACCTTCGCCACTCCTTTCCTTCCTTATGCTAAACCTTCGCCACTCCTTTCCTTCCTTATGCTAAACCTTCGCCACTCCTTTCCTTCCTTATGCTAAACCTTCGCCACTCCTTTCCTTCCTTATGCTAAACCTTCGCCACTCCTTTCCTTCCTTATGCTAAACCTTCGCCACTCCTTTCCTTCCTTTGCCCATCCTCAACCCAGAGTGACAGGTGGGGCCAGGAGAGGGTCGAGTATAGGGTCAGGTGATTGGGACAGGTATAGGATGGGAGGAGAGAGGGACGGACAGGTACACATGCACGCACACACGCACGCTCACACACGCACACACAGGCACACACACACACACCCTCGCACGCACACTCACGCTCTTACACACTCACACATTATTATTATTATTATTATTATTATTACACACACACTCTCTCTCTCTCTCTGCCTCTCTCTCTCTCTCTCTCTCTCTCTCTCATACACACACACACACACACACACACACACACACACACACACACACACACACACACACACACAATTTTGCATCAAAATTGGACTTTGGAGGAATCAAGATGCTGAACTGTACAGAACACTTGCTTATACACCAAACTAATGTTAATTAATAATATCATTACAGGTGTTTGGTGAAGGTGTGGTGACAAGTGGTGATGATTCCTCAGCTGTAGACTACGAGAAGAAGTCACTACTACTACTGCTGCTGCTGCTGCTGTTGTGTGTCAGTGAATAATGTGATGTTTACCTGTTGTACACTGCATGGGACATGGTGTTGGTGTGAGGACTGTACACTCGTGATACATAATTTCTGTACTCACCTAGTACTCACCTAGTTGTACTCACCTAGTTGTGTTTTACAGGATATGAGCTAGGCTCGGACTGTCCTGTCTCCTTTCATATAATTATCAAGATACTGCTTGAACGAATTTACACTTCCCGCTTCCACTATCTCCCTGTCTAGTCTATTCCATTCATCCACACACCTGTAAGGAAAACTGTGTTTTTTGACATCCCTCCTACATCGCGTTCTTTTCAGCTTGTTACCATGACCTCTGTGTTTTCCCTCGTCCCAAACTAGCCAGTCCTCCCTATCCCTCTTCTCAATGCCTCTCATATACTTGTAGATCATAACCATATCTCCTCTCCTCCTCCTTTCTTCCAAGGACGTTAAACCTATTTTTTCCAGTCTCTCCTCATATGACAATCCAGCCAAGCTCGGAACCATCCTCATGGCTGCCCTCTGTATTCTTTCCAACTTGTTCATATGCTTTTTCTTGTGCGGGGCCCACACTACTGAAGCATATTCTAGTTTAAGACGGATCATTGACTCAATCAATTTCTTCCCCATCTCTTCATCCATGAAATGAAATGCCGTCCTCATATTAATGACTAGTCTGTACGCTGCTCCTGCAATCATATTCACATGTTTCTCTGGTGAGAGTGTGTTTTGTACTACCACTCCTAAATCCTTCTCCTCTGTTACCTTTTTCAGTTCATCTCCTACCATTCTGTAGCTCCCGCTTGGTCTCACTGCACTACTCCCTATCTCCATCACCTTACATTTCTCCATTTGCCAGTACTGGCTCCACCTGTTTATCCTGTCCAAATCTTCCTGCAGTTGTTCGCAACTCCGCACATTCTCTATCCTCTTCATTAGTTTTGCATCATCTGCAAACAAACTCATATGACTTTCGATCCCCTCTAACATGTCATTGACGTACACCACAAACATAATTGGTCCCAATACTGAACCCTGTGGTACTCCACTCCTGACTTCTCTCCATGATGATTCAACTCCTCTAACCACTGTGCTCATTTGCCTTTCCGATAAGTAATCCTCCATCCAATCCAGAAGCTTCCCTTTAACTCCGCCATGATTCTCCAGTTTCCATTTCAATCTCTGATGTGGAACTTTATCAAACACTTTTTTCAAGTCTAAGTAGACACAATCCACCCACCCTTCCCGTTCCTGGACCACATCAATCACTCTTGAGTAGAAGCTCAGAAGATTTGAAACACATGACTTCCCCTTCCTGAACCTGAATTGGGCTTCAGAAATAACCTTGTTACTTTCCAAATACTTTATCCACTGATCCTTTATTATTCCCT
This sequence comes from Petrolisthes manimaculis, assembly GCA_034508575.1. Lineage (NCBI taxonomy): Eukaryota > Metazoa > Arthropoda > Malacostraca > Decapoda > Porcellanidae > Petrolisthes > Petrolisthes manimaculis. Next base: position 316,054 of record JAWZYT010001678.1, read on the forward strand.
CGCATAGCTTGCTCAGGACACTTGTCAAAGAAACCGGCCTATAGTTTAGAGGATCTTCTTTGCTGCCTCCCTTGTAAATTGGAACTATGCAGGCTTTTTTCCACTCCTTCGGTACTTTGCCCTTCTTCAAGCTGGAAGTAATAATGTTGTATACTGGGAGTAATAATTGTTCCCTGCATTCCTTCAGGATCGCTCCTGCGACTCCGTCTGGTCCCACTGCTTTTCTTCCATCCAATCCTTTCATTCTGGCGAGCAGGTCATTCTTCTCCACTCTTATACACTCCATCCCAACCGCAACCCCACCTTCTCCATCACCCGCAAACTCCCTCTCCTCCGTGAATACTTCTTGAAATCTTTTGTTCATAACTTCACAGATGGATCGTTCATCATCGTACTCTACCCCGTCCACTTTTAACCTGTTGATGCCAACCTTTTCCTTCAGTTTCCCGTTTATGAACCTGTAGAATAGCTTGGGTTCTCCTTTACATTTGTCCACAATGTTTTTATCATACTTCCTCTCCTCTTGTCTTCTTATGTGAACATAATTGTTTCTTGCTTTTTTGAACTCATCTCTATTCTTTTGAGTATTTCTCCTCCGCATTTTGTTCCAGGCTTTCTCTTTTATCGTTCTTGCCTCCTCACACCTTATATTGAACCACTCGTTTACTCCCGGCCTTCCTTCCTTATACTTTGGTACATACTTAGAAACTCCTTCCATGTATATCCTAAGAAATATCTCATATTTTTCTTGAACGGTGCCGGAGTTTAACAATTCACTCCCGTCTTTTCTCTCAAAGAATCTTGCGAGGTTTCCAAAATTTGCTTTTCCATAGTTCAGTTTATTTCTCCTATGTGCTTCCTTCCTTTCTTCTGCACCTGCATCTGAAAGAACCAGCTCAATTATAACGTGGTCACTTTTGCCTAGTGGGCTTTTGTAAATTATATCGCTTATGTCTTCTACCTCTCTTGTGAACACCAGATCAAGCCTCGAAGGTTCGTCGGCTCCTCTGAACCTTGTGTTTTCCTTTACCAATTGCGTCATCCCATTTTCCATTGCTAGTTCCAACAAATCTGCTCCCCATGAGTCTTGTCTGCTTGATATTTCGAATACTTCCCAATCAATCTCCTTGCAATTGAAATCTCCCATCAATATCAGGTCTTTATTTTCTCTCGTCAGTCTTTCCAGCTCCTCTTTCGTATCCCTCATTAACTCTTGGTATTCATTCTCCTTCCATGATCCGGATTTTGGTGGGACGTATACTACCGCAAAAGCTCTCATTTTTCCTATGCCTGTGGATATCCTAATCTTCAATATTTCCGCTCTTCCTTTGCCAATTTCAACCTTGTCCACTTTAATGTCAGTCTTGAGCATTACCATTACTCCACCGCCTCCCTTCCCTTTTCTGTCCCTCCTCCATACTTTGTACCTGTCATCATTTATTCAGTGCACCTGTATATCATTTCTGAGTTTAGTTTCCACTATGCACATGATGTCGGGGTTTTCCCTCTTTAGATAATCTTGTAGCTCCACCTTGCTCGACATAAAACCATCTATATTTGTATACGCAACCTTTGTCCTCCCCATACCCTTACTAAATATTCTCGCCCGCGTCCTCGTGTCCTCTATTTCTATTTGCTCTTCATGTACCACTTTCTTGTTTTTCTGTCCAGTACTCTCCAGTAAAATTCGTTTTTTTCTGCCTCTGATCTGTTTTGCTTTTTTTCCTTGACTTCCTTACTTAGTTCTTTCCTCTTTGCTCGTTCTTCTTCATTCAGATCCTCCCTGATCCCAACATCCTTATACAGATCAGTTTGTGTCAATTTCGATGTTCTCAGCAGAACCTTTCCAGCTGCCATCTGTGTCTTGAGCATAATCTTTTAAGGTCTATCTCTACCCTCTTCGTACTTTCCCAGCCTGAATACTCCCTCTATTTCCTCTGACAGTTTGTTGTTGTTGTTGTCATTGTCTACCTCCCCTATTAGCTCCTTTTCTCTGTTCAGTTCATCCTTCTCCCTCTCAATTTTGGACTTGATTATCCTTTCTTTTAATCCAAATACAATGACACTCTTTTTCTTCTCAACCATGTCTCGAACAACATTTTCCTTTTTTTTCAATACTTGTACCACCTGTTTTTCTAAGTTGTTCTTTCGCTCCTCCCCCTGCTGCTTCATAATTTCACTAAATTCTACGAAATTCTCTTGCTGAGCTTTAGTCCAGCCTTCCTGCTCATGTTTCAACTTAATCAAATTTTGCTCTTGTTGTTTCCCTGTTTCCTCATTAGTAGTCAATCTCTCTCTTAGTGCTATGTTCTCCTCCTCCATTCTTTTTATTCGTTGCTTTAATGTGTTGTTTTCTTCCACAACTTCTTCATTTGTACCTCTCAGAATATCTATTCCTTTATTTTGTTCACTTATTTCTTTTCTCATTTCCTCAATCGTCTGAAGCATATGCTCCGAACCTTTACCCTCCTCTCCATTCCTACTATACCATTCCTTTAACATATTTTTTACGTCCTTCATCTCCCCATCTAATTCCTTCCATCTCTTTGAGTTGTTTTCCACCTCAACCTCTAAATCCTTCACCCTATTGGTATGTAACTCATATTCAGCTACTTTCTGCTCACTGCCTCTAGTTGCTACACCTGCTCGAGATTTTCCGACCGGCGTCCCTCTCTGGCTCGCTCCTCTACCAGTCATGGCTAGCTACCACTCTTTCTATTTACCCGATATACTGTATAATGACGAATGGAGACAGAACTACCTCGCCCACTCACCCTTTACACTTCACTAGGCGAGCAGAGACGCAGCTGATTGTTCGTTGTTTCCTTCAATAAGCCTTGTACCAGGAGCACTCACATACACGTCCGCACTGACCGCCAGACAACACTGGTGTGTGTGTGTGTGTGTGTGTGTGTGTGTGTGTGTGTGGTGCCTGCCGTTCGTCTCTGGTCAGGGTTTACGTATTACGAGTGTACTGTACAGTTGCCAAAAAAGGTATTGAAACAAATCTTGATAGAACTTTAACCCTAGTAATATCCACAACTATTTGTAGGGACTATAAACATGTATAACAGAAGGAAATATACATATCCTTCTGTAATTTATACTTATAATCCCTACAAACAACTATGGTCATTAATATTATTTAATGTTGTATCACTAGTTGTCGCAATGCCTTTTTTGGCAACTGTACATCAACACAGTCTACAAATATGTAACACTAACCATCAACTTCACAAGGTTAGTTGAAGTTACTATTGGTCACAAGAACTGATACAGCCACAGTCAATAAATCAGTATCATATCAAACTATAATCATACAACAACAACACCTTACGTCAACTCAACCACCAACACTTTCCTTCCATCGTAGTAAATAAATCAGTATCATATCAAACTATAATCCTACAACAACACCTTACGTCAACTCAACCCCCTCAATTATTATTATTATGAGGTGCTGTAAGATTATACACGTGTTGTTCTTTATTATCAAGATATTTACTACGATGGAAGGAAAGTGTTGGTGGATATTTGATTGTGGCTGTACTGTACTGATTGTATGTGTGTGTAAGAGAGATTTCATTTGTGTATGTATGTGTGAGTGACTGTGTGTGTGTAAGAGAGAGATAGAGAGACTCTTTGTGTGTGTGTGTGTGAAAGAGAAAGAGAGAGATTAATTTTGTGTGTGAGAGATTAATTTGTGTGTTTGTGAGAGATTTCCTTATATTTCATCTCTCTCTCTCTCTCTCTCTCTCTCTCTCTCTCTCTCTCTCTCTCTCTCTCTCTCTCTCTCTCTCCTTCCTTCGTGCTTGCTGTCCTATAATAATAAATAAATAAATAAATAATAATGTGTTTCAATTTCCTTAGTAAAAATATAATTATAAAAATATTTATTACTTATCCCATGAAATAAATGGGTTTAATATTAGTCAAAAATTAATTAAGGTGTAAAGAAATATACAATAATAAATAATTCAGGTGTTAAAAAGATTATCATAAAAATATCAAAGTAAAAAAACGAAAAAATAAATGAGTTTTAAAATGATACCGTTTTCTCTGATTAAGAAACCTTTGTAAATTGGTGGCAATATTGGAGCAACTTGATTCCTCCAAACTGTATTATTCCTGCACTAAGTTGTGTTGTCTGAGATACCTTGGAGGACTCAAGGTGCTCCAATGTACCAATTAGTCACGGTTGGCAAGTTAAAATGTGGAATATTCGCTAATTTTAAATGGGTTAATAATAAATGGGTTAAATATCTATCAATAATTAGTACCCATTATTACCTCTGATTCCCCATATCTAGTGAAAATTCCCCATATTTGGCATCACTTATATAGAGAAAATGTTGGCTGAAAATTAATGTTTGAATGGCAGTCCATAAATGGGGTTACTGAGTTGCCTTGGGGTGGGTGGTGTGGTGTTAGGGGGGGGGGGGGTAGGGACATGGGTGTGAGGGAGGGGGTATGGGTAGGGGGGTTGGAGGGTAGGGGGGAGGGCAAGTCAACTCAGTAACCCCGTTTATGGACTGCCATTGGAAAGAAAAATTCTGAGCCAATTCATTCAATCTCTTTCACTCTCTCTCTATTTACCCTTCATTCCCCTCTCCTTTACCTCTCTCTATCTCTCTCTATCCCTATTTCCTCCCTCACACCCCACAATCCTTCCCTATCCCCAGAGAGAAAGGGAGTGAGAGAGAGAGAGAAAGAGATAGAGAGATTGATTGGTTGATTGATATTAGACACATCAACATCGAGGTCATATAGCGCCAGTAAAAGGTGATAGAGAGGTGAGACAGCAAGCAGGAAGGAAATAGAAAGAAAAGGGGCACAGTTGAAGAACTGAAAGCTAGTGGCTGGGGCCGAAGGGGCGTCCAAACCATATAAGTATTGCCCACATTACTACAGGCAATAACCCTCCTACGGGGGAGATAGAGAGAAATAATGGAGGATGGGAGAGAGAGAGAGAGAGAGAGAGAGAGAGAGAGAGGTAAAGGTGAGGGTTGGGGATGAAGGAGAGAGAATATTGGCTCAGAATTTTTCTTTCCAATGGCAGTCCATAAACGGGGTTACTGAGTTGACTTGCCCTCCCCCCTACCCTCCAACCCCCCTACCCATACCCCCTCCCTCACACCCATGTCCCTACCCCCCCTAACACCACACCACCCACCCCACTCCCCTACCCCTCCCCTTGTTTATCATATAATGACTTCATGATTTGGTGGAGAATATAGTTCACGTTTTGGTTCATAATTCATTAATTATTAATTATTTTGAATTAATTATTATATAATTAAATTCCCCGAATTTTTCCCTACATTCTGATATAATAATTTGTTTAATTACAAAATTAATTAACGAAATTAGCAAATATTTCTATTTATAATTTCCAACCGTGACTAATTGGTACATTGGAGCACTTTGAGTCCTCCAAGGTATCTTAGGCAACACAACTTAATGCAGGAATAATACAGTTTGGAGGAATCAGTTTGCTCCACAATTACTCTATGGAAATCTGGGTTTCTTTATAGTACTTTGATTCCTCCAAAGTATGTCAGGAAAGAGAATTAATTAATAAATATAATGATATTAATCCTGTTGTATGGAATAGTTTGGAGGAATCCAATTGGTCCAGTATTACCACAACCAAACCCACAGCTTCGAATGTATTAACTTCGAATTAATCAACTTGGTGAACCATTGTATAGGGGGTGTAGGGAGGGTGGGAGTGTTATTAGGGGAGTATGGGAGGGGGAGTAGTGGTGGTGTAGGGAGGGGGGGAGTGTTATTAGGGGAGTATGGGAGGGGGTGTAGGGGTGATAGCTTCGAATGAGTGAATCAGCTTTGATGCTGATTTACTCATTCAAGGCTACCACCCCTACACCCCCCCATACCACCCAACCCAAACCTCTCCCTACACCCCCACCCCCCATACCCCACTAATACACCCCACCTTCCCTACACCCCTTCTAAAATGGTTCACCAAGTTGATTAATTCGAAGTTAATACATTCGAAGCTAATACATTCGAAGCTGTGGTGTTGGTTGTAGTAATACTGGACCAATTTGATTCCTCCAACTATTTCATACAACAGGATTGATACCATTATATTTATTAATTAATTCTCTTTCCTGACATACTTTGGTGGAATAAAAATACTATAAAGAAACCCAGATTTCCATAGAGTAATTGTGGAGCAAACTGATTCCTCCAAACTGTATTATTCCTGCATTAAGTTGTGTTGCCTGAGATACCTTGGAGCACCCAAACCGCTCCAATGTAACAATTAGTCACGGTGGGAAATTATAAATAGAAAATATTCGATAATTTCGTTAATTAATTAATTAATTTAAAAATATATTATATGGAAATGTAGGGAAAATTATAGCGAATTTAATTATATGAAAATTAATTCCAAATATTTAATAATAAATGAATGATGAACCAAAAAGTGAACTACATTCTCCACATTCATTATATGATAATCAATGGGGGGCAGGGTAGGGGAGTGGGGGCGGGGGGGTATGGACGATCACTATGGTGTTAGGAGGGGTAGGGGCATGGGTGTGAGGGAGGGGATATGTGTAAAGTGGATGGGGGGTAGGGGGGGAGGGCAAGTCAACTCAGTAACCACATTTATGGACTGCCATTCAGAGATCAATTTTGAACCAAGATTCCATCTCTCTCTCTCTCTCTCTCTCAAACATACATACATATATATATATTCCCTCTCTCTCATACATAGATACATACATTCTATCTCTCTCTCTTTGTAATGACATAATAATACGGTTTGGAGGAATTAATTTGCTCCAAAATTACCCTAGAGAGATCTGAGGTCCCTTGTAGTAACTTTGGAGTATATTGATTCCTCGAAAGTATGTCAGGAAACAGGATTAATTATTAAATATAATGGTATCAACTCTGTTGCCTAGAAGAGTTTGGAGGAACCAAGTTGCTCCAATTTTGCCACTAATTTTCACAGGTTTATTAATTTAAAAACGTATAATTTTAACTCTTTTATGTTTTCGTTTATTTATATTATCATTATTTTAACACCTGAATTATTAATTATTGTATATTTCTTTACACTTTATCTAATTATTGATTAATATTTAACCAATTTATTTCATGGGATAATTAATGTGAAACTTATTTATGTCATGGGATATTTTATTAATATTAAACCCATTTATTTCATATAATAATTAATATTTACATATACATTTTATACCAAGGAAAGTGAAACACACTATCATTCATTTATTTATTATTATTATAATTGAAATTGGACAACAAACACGGAGAGAGAGAGAGAGAGAGAGAGAGAGAGAGAGAGAGAGAGAGAGAGAGAGGAAATAATTATAAGGAAAGGAGGGACAAATGAAAAATTCTACTTTTATATCTTTATTTATTTATTTACTTATAAATTTATTCATTTACATATTGTTTTAAAAATATCATAATATAGTTATATACACACACATATACACACACACACACGAAGTCAATCATTTTCTAACACAATTTCTTTCTCTCTTTCACACAGACACATTCTCTCTCTATCCTTCTCTCAAATACACAGTCTCTCTATCTTTCTCTCTCACACAGTTTCTTTCTCCCAAATACACAAACATTACATAATCTCTCTCTCTTTCTCTCTCACACATACACACACATTAATATCTCTCTGTCACACACACACAGACTTGCTCTTTCTTTCTCTCACTAACAGTCTATCTCTCTCTCTTTCTAACACACACACACACACACACACACACACTCGCTTTCTCACACACTCAAATGCAGTTTCCCTCTCTCTTTCACACACACACACACACACAGTTTCTCTCGCTCACCCCCCCCCCCCCCCTAACGGGAACCTCCTTGCCTAGGTAGGGGGGCTTGTGTGTCTGAGACCTGGCGAGCCAGAATAGAGGGGCCTCCGGCCCCTGCACTGCTCCGATATCGGGGAGAGAGGGCTTCCCATGCTAGGAAGGTCACCAGTGAGAGACCAGGGCCCGGATTCACTAACGCATTTACGAAGACCTTAGCGACGTTGAGGGACCTTAGCGGGTGAGAGAGCTATTCACTAACGAGTTAAGGATCCTTTACCCCAAACTATCGTAAGGTATTAGCTAAGGGAGCGAGGAGGTGCCCTTAGCCAAGATAAGGGAGTGAAATGTCCGACAAACGAAAACAAACGGAGCTGCCAGGCGTACTTTACAGACATTGACTTTGCTACACCTTACAGAGTGGAAGTACCAACTGGGACGAAGTGTGAGATAACCCTGAGGGGTGAGAGGATGGAGGAAGTGAAGGAGTTTAAGTACCTCGGGACAGTTATGTGTAAACATGGAAGTATGGAAGGAGAAATTAGGGAGAGAGCAGTGAGGGGTAGACAGGTCATAGGATCACTGGGGAGGATAATGAAAGGTAGAAGTGTGAGTATGGAAGTGAAAAGGGGACTGCGAAATAGTATAATCCTGCCAACACTGACATATGCGTCGGAGACCTGGACATGGAGTAGGGCTCATCAGTCAAGAATAGGTGCTGTGGAAATGAGTTATCTGAGAGGTGCATGTGGACTGACAAGGTGGGATGGAGAAAGTAATGAAAGTGTGTATAAGAGATGTGGTATGAGTGAGAAGGCAATTGGTATTGAGTGTGGAGTGGTTGAGAGAGTGAACGTAATACTTTGAGGTGGTTTGGACATGTGGAGAGAATGCAAGGTGAGGAGTTTGTAAAGAAGGTGTATGTAAGTGAAGTTGTGGGAAGTGGTGTGAGAGGCAGACCACCAGTAAGATGGCAGAACAGAGTGGAAGAGTATGTAAAGGAGAGAAACATGAGGGGGAGGGGAGGGCTTGACCAAGTAAGGAGGGAGTGTTTGAACAGGGAAGACTGGAGACTTTTCTGCTGTGGCCACCCCCTTCGGGGGAGTTCCCAGAGGGAACGAGGCGTCAGAGCTATAAATAGACTCGCTTTTTATTTATAACACGAGTTAGTGTACAGATTCACAATATGTAGCTTGCACGGGTTTAAGCTAGGCTAGGAAGCTAACTTTAAAGAGAGATTACACGCTAGAGTAACCTGTTATCGGATCGGTTATCGGTAGCTAACTGAGGCTATAGGAGCGCAACTAGGGCACGTCCCTTGGTATCACATGACCATTGTCGTCACTTTATGCTAACGTGTTAGTGGTTCCCACATTGAGTGAGTCCTGTACTCTTCCCGTTCAAGCTTAGGCTAGCAGTATTGGAGCATCATGTGACTGGTGTAAGTCTGAGTGTTTTAGTGACTCATCTAAGTAAGTATTAAGTAAGTTATTATAAGTAGCTCTCTAATGGAGGTGAAACCGGAACAAGTGCATCGCAATTTAAACTTTGATTTATAGGATTTACAAGGTCACATACAACATGAAACTTTCACCATATATTCAGAGTGTATTGAAGGGTGAGAACAAGGACAGATATGTCCAGAAGTGTCGGAAAATTGGTGCTGATCCATATATTATTCCCGATCTTGATTACGGGAAAATTTATAGTTATTTAATAAACTTTAAGTCATACACAAATAAGACTTTGTAGGCCTACAAAAGTCTGGAAGCATATAAGTATTTTACATCTGGATGGGTGAGAGAAATACTTATCGCTGATGGCCAGCTGGACACAGGAGAGCCGATTTACATCATATGTGCCAAGGTAAGTTTTTCTTTACTTTTCAAATAATTATTATAATTTAAGATTTCTAGAATGGTTTACCCACTCTGCTCAGAAATGTTGCTATATAAATAAATGCAGCATTTTCAATGTTGCTGACTGGTGTGTGAGACTTGAAAACATTCTCAATATTAAGGTTAGGTTTGGGTTAGGCCCTGCAGGGTTAAGCCTCCAAGGGTTAGGACCCTATGATTAGGGTTAGGCAAGGGTTACATAGGTTAAGGTAACTCTTCAGACTAACAAAGAGTCAGGTCTAGACAGTCCAGCATCCCCTAACTAGGGTTTACATCATTAATTAAGTATATACAGTACAGTATGCAGTACTTTTATTATTATATGAACTATCACATATGGCCCCTTTCGCGAAAGGGGGATAACCCACATGCACCTACTTCTGAGATATTCGCGCTCGAAGTGGCAACACTGATGACAACAAAGAAAACAGACTAAATGTAGCATCCGGCCGAGTAAGGGGGACAAGCCTCACTCACTTACTTTCGAGATAATCGACCATAATTATTATTATCCCGTTACTTAAAGAAATATGTAATTAAATATATGAGGCGTGTGGTGACATAGGGAGCTAAGCACCGAAAATAAAAAACGGAGAAAAACGCGATCAAAGTTTTGCGACTTTCAGAATGTGATATCTCCGGAACGGATTAAGATAGAAAGCTCATTTATGTCTTAAATGAAAGCTTAGGATGTCTAATTTAAGTCTGCCATAACATTTAGCTTGTTATCTTAACACTTTCTGAAAGAGCAAACTAACATGACGCTTAGTTCCCGCTCCTGACTCACTGGGGACACGACAGACCCGCACATGTTAAGGGCGATTTTACCTTCTCTTTTCCATCATTTTCGACCTTGTTGGTGTCGGCGTTTAGTACTGGCGGTTACAATCTCTGGAACTAGAGGCTTGGGAGAAGATAATGCTATAATGGTACTTTGTTCTGCTTCCCACTTCAATGTGGGACAAGAGAAAATCTGGCGTTTAGTTCCTGGGTTGAGACCCGGCGCGCCATGACAAACCTTCATACGCCGCGGGCGATATACCCTTCTCTTTCCCGCGATTTTCGACTATGTTGTAGTTGTCGGATGGTTCTGGCAGTTACATCCTTGGAAAGTAGAGGCTTTGGGGAAGAACATGATGTACTTAACTCAATTTCGACCTGGGTGGCGCTTAGCTCCCTATGTCACCACGCGCCTCATATACATCAAGATAAAGGTCTAAGGTATTTCTGTCACGGCATATGGTTAAAAAAATATTGATTAATTTATTACGGCTGCATTTTATTCACCCCACTTTCATAAGTTTTTTGCGTTGTTCCTTCACTCTGTGGTCGTATGTTATTATTTTATGGGTTATGGTTGACTCTCATTCTTTATACTGGCTTGAGACAGTTAAGTTTATTGTCAGGAACAATGTACAGTACTTAGTGAATTTACCAACAAGTGGTTCAGGTCCTCAAGCTTGTCTGAGTTCAACTTGACAGGCAGGTTTACAGCGGCAAGATTGAACTTGTCAGGCTGGTATGCATCACTCTTTCCTTTCTACAACTTGACATGTAAAGGAGAACCGATGTCTTCGTTGTAGCCTTGCCAAATTCCCATTCCCAGCTTGAAGTTCTCCCAGTACTGGAACATCCGACCATCCTTGTATCCTGCCCTTGCGAGTTGGGTCCTAGTGCACATTGCCTGGAGTGGGTTGAGATCCACGAAACTGTCACTGTCCATCTCGATGACGTTGAAGGGGATGTTTTGCCTCGCTTCTCGCATCATCTCAATGTAGTGTGGTGTGGTGTAGATCTCGTGCCCATAGAAGTACTTCTCCAGGTTTCCAAAGTCTCGGTCACAGGGTATGAAGGAATGACCCGACATCAGGAAGTAGTGCTTCACCATGGAGAATCTTCCACTGTGTATGTAGCGCAGCAGGAGGAGAGATATGTTGAGGTTCTTGTTTTGTCCCCCACAGTTGTCGCTGAAGATGACAAGCTTGTTGCAAATGCTCGGGACATGGTGCTCAATATAATGTAGTAGACATCTACCTATCTCGCTGGATCCTCTCTTGGCAATGGTCTCATTCCAAACATAGAGATAGAAACATAGCTTGGGAATTCTCCTTCAGATTGTGGATCCCGAAGTTGTATGTCCACATCTTCCGTTTGTAGTAGGCCACGTTGGTGGTGAGGCGTGGTGTGACGAGGGTCTGCTGCAGGTCCATGGCAATAGCACACAAAGAGGGGTCGTTGTCATAACCGTAGGCATCCATGATGCTGTGTGCAACATTCGTCTTGATTAAGTGCAGCCTCTTCTTAGTCACGAGCTCAGAGGTCTTGGAAGTATCCTTCGCAGCCTCAGCCACCTCCTTGTCCCTCTTGAGCTAGTCACAGGTGCTGCAGGTATCGAGCATGGGGGGGCTTGTGCCTATGTTAAATTTCCTCATTGTCTTGCTATACATGTTGAAGCTGACAATCTTGTCTGGTCCCAGGTTCTTCTCCTCGCACTGGTGTTTGTAGAGGTCGTAGCACTTACGGTGACCATACCCAGGTGGCAGGTAGACACGATGACGACTCTTGGCTCTTGAATAGTGTGAAGAACACGTTGGCAGGGATCTTACATGGTCTTGCACAATCTGCAAAACATCCTCATGAGTCTTGTTGACGCTCGCAGATGCTCCACGCTGGTCCACAGGTGCAACACCAGTACTCCTAACCTTGCTTAACATATTCTCCACACGTTTCTTGCTGATGGCGTGAATGTTGCAAAAACATGTTTTGCAAACTACGATGTCCTTCTTGTTGACAGTCACAAAGTACTCATAGGTGACATTACGCTTGCTGTTCGGCCCAGAATAACGGCGGCTCACTTCCTTGGACAAGATGTGCTTGGCGATGTACCTTGACTGAGTATTGTGGCTGGCCATCTTCCAGTACTTGTCAAAAATTTTATTTACGATGTCCACACCGACACGATCGTAGCACTTCTTAGAGCAAGGAAGGGCAGGACCGACAACCTTAGCTGGAACAGCAACATTTTTCTTGACACTGATGTACTCCAGGCCAGAGTCGCGCCTTTTTTTCGCCACGTTCTTGGCCCATTGAGATACATCTTCTGTCCTCTTCCACTGGGGCTCAGCACTCCAAATATCTCCTTCAGTCTCGGGTTGAGTCACCACTGTGGATATATGAAATAGGGACTAAGTATCTTCACATATATGACCCCTTTCGCGAAAGGGGGATAACCCACATGCATCTACTTCTGAGATATTCGCGCTCGAAGTGGCAACACTCATGACAACAAAGAAAACAGACTAAATGTAGCATCCGGCTGCGTAAGGGGGACAAGCCCATACATACTGCCAGCTGGGCTAGACCCTCCCAATGCACGCTCTCTCTCTCTCTCCTACACGCACACACAAGCTCTCTCTCTCTCTCTCTCCTACATGCACACACACGCTCTCTCGCTCTCTCTCTCTCCCACACATTCTCTCTTTTTCCCTCCCTCACTCTCATACACACACACACACACACACATATTCTCTTTCTCCTTCCTACACAAATACCTACACACACACTCTTTCTCTCCTTCCTACACAAACACACACACACACACTCTCTGTCTCTCTCTAAACATACAAATACGGACACACACCTACCCTTCCTCTCTCTCTCTCTCTCATGCACAGGAGGGTCGGGGGGGGATGCAGGAATAGGATATAGATAGAGAGATAGATAGAGAGATGGACCGAGAGATGGATAGAGAGATGGATAGAGATAGATAGATAGAGAGAGATAAATATAGAGATAGATAGATAGATTGAGATAGATAGATAATATCTCTCACACACACAGTCTCTCTCTCACACAATCTAGCTATCTATCTCTCTCTCTCTCTCTCTCTCTCTCTCTCTCTCTCTCTCACAAACAGTCTCTCTCTCTGTATCTCTTTCACAATCTAGCTATCTATGTATCTCTATCTCTCTATCAATATCTATATTATAGATAGATATAGATATATATAGATAGAGTGAGAGAGAGAGATCCCAGGTTCGAATCCCAGGCCTTGCTATTTAATTGTGGCTGTTACAATGCCATGTACTTGCGTCATGGATAATTTTTGCGGTTGAAAATCTGGCATGGTTTCTGTGGGGGACCAGCATCTACACCTTCCTAATAAGTTTACATACACATAATTAGATCAAATTTATTGACAAAACCACATGTACGATCTTCACCCGGACAACGTCGGGTATCGCTGCTAGTAATTAATATACATCAAGATAAAGGTCTAAGGCATTTCTGTCATGGCAGTTAGTTAGTTAGTTAGTTAGTTAGTTAGTTGGTTGGTTGGTTGGTTGGTTGGTTGGTTGGTTAGTTGGTTGGTTAGTTAGTTAGTTAGTTATGGTAGGTAGTTGGTTAGTTAGTCGGTCACTCAGCCAGTCAGTTAGTTAGTTAGTTAGTTAGTTGGTCAGCCAGTCAGTCAGTCAGTCAAAGTCCTCAGTTATTGAATTCGTGAGTGATTGTGACGAGGAGTAAGTGCATAAGAGAGCGAGTGAATAGAAGAACGAACGAGTGAGTGAGTGTGTGAGTGAGTGAGAGTGAACGAGCGAGTGAGTGAGTGAGTAATAATAATTGTGAACTGTAAGCACGGGTAGGGTAGGGTAGGGTAGGTAGGTGCACTGAGTCAGTCACTCACTCACACTGTGGTGAGCGAAAGAGGGGTAGATGGATGATTAAAGAGGGATGACAAGATGAATGGGTTGGTAAAAAGGGATGGTGGGAGTAGGGGGAGGTTGGGTTAGTAAGACAGGAGTTGGGGGAGGATGGGTTGGTAAGAAGGGATGGTGGAGGTAGGTAGAGGATGGGTTGGTAAGAAGGGAGGGTAGGAGTACGCACAGGGGGATGGTGGGTTGGTAAGAAGTGAGGGGAGGGGGAGGATGGGTTGGTGTGGATGGACATGGGTTGAAGATTGTATGGATGATGGGAAAGCTTGGGATGGTAAAATATGTGTGGATGTATGCATATGCACCAGTGGGTGAAAAGATGAGAATGAGTGTGTTTTTGGAGGAATTAAATGCATGTCTGAAAAAGATTGATAATGGAAGGAGTGTTGATGATGGGAGATATGAATGGAAAGGAGGAAGTATGAAGTAATGTGGGTAAATGGGGTGTAGAAGGAATAAATGAGAATAGTGAGTATCTGGTGGATGTCTGTGCTGAGAGTTGGCTGTTCTTGGCAAACACCTTCTTTCAGCACAAGATGATCCACAGGTATACATGGAGAAGGGATGAGAGAGGAAAGCAGAAGAGTTTGATTGATTATGTAGATGAAAGCTTAAGGGACCCTGTGATGTAGTCAGAAAATTGGAGGTTTGGGAGTCCTTCAAATTTTATCACGAAACATCACCCATATTGAAGAAGCGTGTATCGTGGCATAATCAGGAGGAATTACAAGCCTCCAAGTTTCATACAATATCACAAGGCCCTTAAGGAAATATTATGTGGTCGATGCAAAAGTGGTGAGAAGATTTATTATTATTATTATTATTAAAAATAGACCAGAGACACAAAGCTGGGAGAGAATGCAAGCATTCTATTAATCCGAAGACCCCAGACCCATGAATTTAACCTGAAGAAAAGAAGACAGCTTAGAGAAAGAAAGATGAGTAGTTAGCTTAATAAAAACATATTAGCCCTACTCTTGAAGCCAGCCAGTCCTACACCATCTAAGACAGATTTGTCATGGCTATTCCACAGAGACACCGACCTAGGGACAAACCAAGGTCTAATAAGTACTTATTAGACCTTGGGACAAACGATCGACTAAACTGACAGGTTCTACAGCGAAGCAATATCTACGGGAGTCTAATGTAAAGTCATGGTCTAATGTACTGCAACCTGGTGAATAAAAGCGAGCTATTTGAGTTAATTTTATGAATCAAAATTGCACACACCAACAGCTATAGTTTCGGATCATTTTTCGAAGCCATCTTATTGGAAGGTGTTGCAGTACATTAGACCATGACTTTACCACGAGTGACACGAGCAGGAACATACAGAGGTGGCAGAGAGAAGTTAAGAGGATGCAGCACATTACTTCTGATCTTGAAGAGCATTCACAATGATGCAACAGAACGATGGTGACTCAGGTTACAATCAAGTAAATTACCGGTAAGAAAATTAGCATTAGAAACAATCCTATCCAGCAACTTGAGATGGCAATCATTTGCTGAACATCACACTGAAGAACAGTATTCCAACAGAGGCAACACAAAGGAGTTGTAACACAGCAGTAATAATGAGTGATCTCCAACACACACCAAGCTCTACACATTATACCCAACTTCTGGGAGACAGACCTTGAGTTGACCGAACTTGCCTCTCAAAAGTCAGCTTGGCATCAAAATTAATGTAACTCCTAGAATAACCAGATTCTCAGACCCCTCCAATACAGTCCCAAAGATGACCATTGTCCTGTTCTTGCCAGCATTCTAACTCATACTTCACAACCTGCACCAATCACTAATAAAGGATAAACCGTGTGAGACCTAGAGACGACCATTGTCCTATTCTTGCCAGCATTCAATCTCATACCCTATAACTTGCACCAATCACTAATCCTATGACTGAGCAACAGGCAGTTGGGATTGAATGTGGAGTGGTTCAGAGAGTGAAGCATAATACACTGAGATGGTTTGGACTTGTGGAGAGAATGCAAAGTGTGGAGTTTGTAAAGGTGTACGATAGTGAAGTTGTGGGACCTGGTGTGAGAGGCAGACCTCCGGTTAGATGGCGGAAAAGTGTGGAAGAGTATGTGAGAGAGAGAAGTGGGGGTGGGATAGAGCACGTGAGGAGGGAGTGCGTTAACTTCTGCCGTGGTGGGAGTTCCCGGAGGGAACGAGGCGTCAGAGCTGTAGATGGATAGATAGAACAGGACACATAACAAAATACAGAAGGACACACACACACACACACACCAGGACACATAAAAAAACACAGAATGAAACACGTACACACACACACACAACAGGACACAACAAAACACAGAAGGAAACACACACACATAACATAAAACATAACAAAACACAGAAGGAAACACACACACACACACACACAACGGGACACATAATTAACAAAACACAGAAGGAAACACACACACATAACAAAACATAGGAAACACACACACACACAACAGGACACGTAACAAAACACAGACACGGACACACATACACACATACTAAAACACAGAAGGAAACAACACACACACACACCAGGACACATACCAAAACACACACACACGCACATACATAGCAGAACACATTAAGACACTCAAAAACATCAGCCTACTTAGTAACGATTACTTTCAGTACCTCAGTGTAAAAAACATTGGTGAAGGATAAGGATAGTGAGATGTATTAGAATTTAGACAGGAAGATAAAGGGAATCAGTGATGAGGTGACATAGAGGAGGGTAGGAACTTAGAAAGGAGTGGGAGAGAGGCGGGGTGGTGAGTACGGATGGACCGGGGTACAGGAGGAAGAGAGGGAGGAGAGGCGCCGTTATGGTTGTATGTTAATACTGGGTGGGGTGTGGCTTGTCCCCCTTACGCGGCCGGCCAAGATTGGTAGTCTGCACCGCACATTGACACATTCCGCGGGACTTTGGATTCTATTTTATCCATCAGGATGGCCGGATTTCCTCTGGTCAACCCTTCCACAAGACTGTTACACCCTTCAACAATAATTTGTCACCTCTAACTCCTAACAGACAAATTTGTGGGTTACACCCCTCTCGCGACAGGGGCCTCATATATAACATATACAATGACATATATTTCCATGCCTTATGTACAAGTAGCTATGTACAGCGAGATGAGATGTGCGATATGGCAACGTCACATGCCACATTTGGCAACATTGCTTGGACGCCATTACACGACATCCCCTCTCGAGAGAGTCCCGGCTAGCCCTTAATGAGGACAGACACACGTCCCTCAGGCAGCCTATCTGTAACCTGTACCTTTGCTTAACCCCCTCACGCACGGTGACGTGATTAGCGTCATAAACGAATCGTCCGCTGCAAAAATACCAGCTTCAGTGGACCTATGGAGCCAGATTCAATATCAAGAGAATATTAACTCATTATTCAGATGGCACAATGGAATGAGATAGATTCACTAAAGCACAAGCTACATGTACACATTTGTCAATAGACGTCAGGTTCAGTACTGGATCTTTTTGTAACATATTAATTCCCGACGTCACGAACCTAAGAAAAACTGCCACTTTTCACCAGATAAAATAATTGTTAACAACAAAGTTGGGGAACCATACCCAGTCAGTGATCTCTTTCCCGCATGATTTCGGCCTCATAAAAATGTATAATTAGGTGAAAAACTTTTCCGATTGCTCTCATTATTTTGAACATAGGGCATTCTTCTTTCAGAAACATAGTGTTTTATTGTTTTAAGCCAAAGGTGTAGGTATGAACTAATATAAATGTTATTAGTTCTGCCAACCCCTGTACTATTTTATGCGTGTAATTGCTGTTTTACTGTATGTTGCACACCAATTCTTATCTATGATGTTAATATAATTACTGAATAATAACATCTTAAAGTGCAGACGTACGATGTATCAGTAATTATCGTGGGGAAGATTTTACAAAATATGTAATTAAATTTACTACTTAATAGAAAAAAAAATCTGGGCTACTAGGTGTTTAAGTGTTGAGGGTTGCTATGCAGTGATGATTGGCTAGCAAAAAAAGACAGTATCTGAAATATTTGCAAGTATGAATATATGAGATTTGAATAACAGAGTGAGTACAGAACTGTGATATGTAAACCAGAGAGTTCTGTACTTTAATGAAAAAATACCAACCTTTTAGCCAATTGTCAGTGTCATTGTAGTTTGGGTTAGGTTCTGGCTCATCTGGCTTGATGTCTGGATTTGGAAGACTACAACCTGTACCATACAGATTTTTATTCTTGTTGCCCTGAAATTATTTCATATAATTAGGCATGAAAAAATAAAAAATAATTTACATACAGGATTAGTATATATACTATGTACACCATACCTAGGTACACTCACTAACACTGCCCTATAGTACAGTGCTGGACTAATGATCTGTCCCACATCCAGCCACAGTGGGCCAGCCTTCTCAACCATTTCAGGATCAAACAACGAAGCAAAAGATTGAATTTCTGATTGATTCAGATCAAGAGACAGCGTACGGTGATGAAGGAATGATTGGACACAGGGATGCCAGTGAACTCCTAGATGTTTTGATCAGTTGAATTGTGAAGCATTCTACCAAGGAGAAGGAGCTAATGCAAAGACATGGGACTGAGAACCTAATGAATTCATGTACAAGGCTTTTTTCTTTTCTTTTTTACCTCCGGCCTAAGCCGTGAGCTCTAGGTCTTATCGTAATTATTCTTGTTTTTCTTGGGGCGACCACTTCTTAAAAGAGGTTCAATTGACTCACTCACTCACTCTCTTCCTCCCATCCATTTTATTTTACCGACATTGAACCATTTATCCGAGGGGTTCACCCTCAATAAAAAGGTTCATTTTCAAAATTTCAATATAAGCCTATGAATACAAAAATCCAGATAAAACATAATTAATATTTTTGAGACCTTTACATATGGATATTTTATTATTTCACTTGAATCATTAACCCCTCCGCGACGGGATAACTATGGATAGCCATTTTGTCAGTCCGGGGCGAGTCTTAATTTCCCTACTGCCTGGCCGGGCGCTTTTGGCCGATTTTTCCAAAATCGCTCTATTCCACTTACTCTGTACGTCTAAACTACGATACTGAACAACTTAAAGTTGGTCTTGTTAGCACCATCAACTCTTCCTCTTTCCAATAAAACCAACCCCAGCTCTCTGCGACTCTCCGTTGCCAAGAAAGTAAGTGAGGTATGAAGGGTACTTTTTCGTGTGAGCGCGGCCGTGTTCGCTTAGGTGGCGTGGCTGTGACGACAACTGAACGTGGCCCGCGCGGGTGGCAGTCAGTGTTGTAAGTAAGCGTGGCGCACCACAGAATCGGACACGCACGAGAAATCTAATCCACATCCATCCATGTTTACAGTCAGTAACACACTGACTGACGATGGTGATTTGTAGGGATGGTGGTGAAGTATAGCCAAGTAAAAAAAAACCCGCCAAATTGGGCTCGTAAATGCCGACATTGGCAATAGCGGTGCTTCATCCCGCCCGGTCACCACTTGGCAAGGGTGTAAGACACCACCCGGCCGCTTCCTGGCTCCGTCTATGACCGCGGTCCGGACGTTAAGGGTTAAGAGCCGGAGCTTTTGAAGGATTTTGCTTCATGTTCTTGTTTGGTATAATGATAATGTTGTGATTCATTTTCTACCTTTGATACATTAAGATACTATTTGAACAAATCATCCTGGAGTTCCCTGACATCACAGGGTGGATATCATGTAGCCAACATTGCTGCATGGCTGATTATCACCACCACATTCAAGGAGATAACAGATTGGGAAGAAGTGAACGGAAGGTGACACACAAGTTTGTTGAGGGAACATATCCATTTGCTCTGTACTTTGACAAAGAATTGTTGGAGAGGTAGGCCCTACAGGCATTCCAAAGCTTGTGTCCGAGATCTTCTGGAGAGAGTACAGGAGCAGCTACCAACTTCCAATAATAGAAGGACAGTTGAAAAACTAAAAGCTAGTGGCTGGAGCCGAAGGGGCGCCAAAACCCTTAAAGTATTGCCCACATCATTAATGCAGGCAATACCCCCCTATGGGGCAATAATAGAAGAGGTATATATATATTTTTAGTGAATAAAATTTGATTGTGTGCAACCTATGAAGGTCAGTGTATCTGGGGTGGTGATTGTAATGTTAATAAGATTGAACAAAGACATCTTGTTTGTAGTACTTGGTGCAGCAGGCTTTTTTTCTTTTTCTTTTATATTTTAACTTCGGGACTGTAGGCTGTCAGTCAGTAGCCCGTGACTCTTGTGAGGTCACGAGATTATTGGGTGTTGCACCAGATGAGACAGTGGAGCTTGGTGGTGTTATTGGTACCATAACTTCTCTTGTGTCCCACTAGATGACCCACACCTTATTTAAACACATCACTAACACTTGCAATGTGGACAACATACTCACCACCACCACCACTTGGACTGGGGACAAGTGTCATCACCACCACCATCATCACATTAATATTTACATTGTGGTCATCACAATTGCAAAGGTCTTGGAATATGGCAGATTGACAAATCTAGAATTACTTGTGGTAGTAATATTTATGGGGTTTGTCTGGAAATAGTAAGTTGACTGAGAACATAAAACTTAATATAATACAAACATTGCTCCATAACAATTAGCTCCTACTGAAAAAGCTTAAGTGCCTGTTCTGTACTAACCTCTCACTGTTTTCATCTTCATCAATATCGTGTTCCACCTTCATTATCACATCCTCATCACTGCAATCTTCAACTTTGACTTTCATCCTCTCTTCTTCCAACTTCTCATCACTGCAATCTTCTATTTCAACTTTCATCCTCTCTTCTTCCAACATATTGTGGTCGTTGCAATTGTCATTGCACTGTTCAACTTTGACTTTCATCCTCTCTTCTTCCAACATATCGTAGTCGCTGCAGTGTTTCGTCACATCAATAAACTCAAAGAGATCATCACTATCAATCCTATAATAAAAATATTCTGTATTAGTGGAAAGACCATAATAATCATATCTTCAACTTATAACCCTATTTTAACCACCAACTTGACATATACATTCCAGCACCTATTGAGCTAATAGGTAAATAGGTTATAGTTACTGACCCTTGGATGAACTCTTTCTACACATACTGGTGGAGTGAAGTAAGATCAACAGATGCTCAATAAGATATATTTGTTCATTTTAAAAAGGAGTAGTACGGTACATGCAGGAGTAGGGGGACAGGCTTGGGGGGTTAGGGGGGTGCAGAAATAGGGGGACAGGCTTTCTACCCACCCCAAGCCTGTCCCCATATTCCCGCACCCCCCCAAGCCTGTCCCCTACTCCCACACCCCCTTAATTAAATGTCTCAATTACCGCTAAATTAAGAAAAAAAAAGATCACATCAATAGAGTATTATCTTTTCAGAATTAATAAAGCATGCATATGCCAAATTTTCGGGTAAAAAATTCCGGACACCCTGTATATACAGATGACTCTCGAATAAATCCGAGAAGTTCTTATACATAACGAGTGAAATCATAATGAACATGTCAGGAAATGATATCACTCATCTGTGAAGTGTGTGTGTGTGTGTGTGTTGCCACCACTTCTCCCGCGCTCCTTCCCCCCTTATCCTCGGTCTCGATTCACCATATAGTTCAAGGTCAAGGGAATATAGGCCTAACCTGCCCTGTCAACTTGTGTGACTATCTCGTTTTTAGTAATAACGAGTTAACCACTAGCTTCAACAGTCATGCCAGGTGGTGCATTTACAAAAACAGAAGGCCATATCCTTCGATAGAAAGAAGGAAGGTGTTTCTCGAATAGATAAAGAAGGAAACACCAGAGTATAGTATGGCTAATAAAATGTAAACAATCGATATCGTGTTATCTTCCCCTTTCCCCCTACCACCTCCACTCACCTCTCCACCACACAAGGTAAATAACATTTAGGTACATTATTTACACATCACTACTTACCTATTTATGTAGATATATCTATGTTTTTGTGTTAATTTTTGTACATACATGTTTTGTTTTTTTCCGTATCCCTCGTAAAAATTCGTCGCTATAACGGTCAAACGGCTATAACGGACACCATCTCACATACTAGTCCGTTATAACGAGGTTTAACTGTACCATACAAATTTACACGAAACTCTACTTTATAATTATATACAGCATAATCTATATTAAAAATGGCAAGCCATCTGTTTTTCCTCTTATAACTCAAAAATGGTTACACCTACATCCAAGACCCATATATATTCTAAATCACCATCACCGGCCAAGGGTTTGGTATGACATAACATGACGTAAAAATTAGGTCATCTATAAATCTGGTAAAAAAACAGTTTCACTCCCAAAACATATATTCTAAATCAGCACCACCAGCAAAGATCTTTATGACGTAACAATTACGTTGAAATGTCAAATACTTTATTTATCGGTTAAAACCACAAAGAAAACTTGAATGGAAATTTATTTGAGCTGTAAAGCGTGCTCCAAATGTACTGCTCCAACAGAAGCTTGACCGGGTAGTGCTGGACCAAAGGGTCCAAGGAGTGTTGGACAGCAACTAAACAGAGTTGGAACAAGTCAAGTTTCCAAACTATTCTCAATGTTGAGAGAGGTTTAGAAGACTCACTTTTTCGAACTCTGTTCAGTTGCTCTCCAACACTCCTTGGACCCTGGTTCAGCACTATCACCCATGGCTGTAAAGTGCGAACGGAAATTTTCCATTCGGGCTGAAGAATGCAAAAAGGCTATTTGGAAATTCAGTTTGTCTCAGGCCTTCAAGCTGAAAAGACGTATGTACTATATCGTCATTATGTACAGCCGGCAGCATAAATCTCATGTACTTAAAATTGCTAATATGACCAGATAGTTGCATTCTGAACCAGTTTTGATTTCAACAACATAAGTAATTTACCATATGAGAACTATATCTGTCATCTCTGCATTAAAATTGTATTACATCACTATAGCTAATACATACACAGGTGGAAATGAAGCGAACTTATGCTACCAACTGTACGTATGGCAACTGGCAAGCGGCCCGAGATCACAAAACATTTTTAACTAAAGCAACAAGACTGAAATGCTTTCACATATTATAAAATTAATATTGACTCTTTCTAAACTTCAGAGTACATCATTCCTAGACAACACTGGCTACATCCACTATTATTATACATATAGGTGTGTTAGAGGTATGGCACTGCTACATACAGTTCCTTTAAACTTCAGAGTACATCATTCCCAGACAACACTGAGTACCTCCACTAGTATCATATACATATAGGTGTGTTAAAGGTATGGCACTGCTACATACACTTCCTTTGTAGATTCTGGCAGCTGATGAAAAGAAATGTGTTGTGATAATTTACTTTTCTCGGTAACTACTGATGGGTCGACCTCCACACTGCACTTAGAGGTTGATAGACCAACCTTTCTCTTCGACTTCTTCTTCAGTGACTTTGTTCCTAAGTGAGAGAAAAATAACAATTACCATTACATATACTGTCCAAAAAACTTTAATCATGTGCTGTATATCCTATTCTTATCTAGTACAGTATAATATATATCCTATATATATGTGTACCAATATGTACAGTACAAGGATAATAGACTATAAAGGATAGTCCACTGAAACGTCACAGTGATGACGTCGTAGATATCCGTGACGTCATGGGAGGCTCAGTGGCTAGCTAGGTAAAATATGAGGCATAAAGATTATATCAGCTAATATTAATCGAAATAGAGTTTCTTGGTAGCTGCACCTTGGTAGGTTAAAAAGATAAGAAGCATACTAATATAACGGCAATTGTACAACTCGACATTAGTTGTTAAAATAGAATAATGGACTATAAAACTGGAGGCCTTTCACGACCAAAATTTATATCAAATCGCATTCGCATCTCTAAACACATATTTGTACAATAATTACTAATCTTTGGTGTCTTTATATTCCACACAGTTTAAATTTATTATTATAATTTAAAGTAAATGTGTCTGTTGAGTGTTGTCATCAATATATATCCAGAGAAGCCAGTGGATACATCTCTACCACTAGCCACTGGTGCATCGTATACTCACCAGAAGTTGACCTACAGTACTACTTGGCATCTTTAGTCCCCGAGGTCAGTCATGCAAATTTATTTACGCGCCACCTAACCAGATCACTTTACACATCTACTTGTGGGGTCCACTGTATTAGGTTAAAAATGTTATTTTCTTACTAATCTACTTTACTTTTCATTATATGCAAAGAAATATTAGTAAAAAAAACATGTTTAAGGAGGACATTTTTTGAAATACTGTATGAGGGACCGGGAACCAATTTCAATTATTCCCATTATAGTCCAACCACTGTATCTTGGCCTCTGAAGGTGGAAGTCACTCAGGAATGCTCATATGCCACATCATTAATATCTGGGCTATACTAATATGCATGACATTTATAAAATACTACACAAAAGACATAAATACATTCTAATACCATATGAATTCTAGCTGCAAAATGCAGGATACAACAGTAAGCTTAAATATTACAATATTTATAAACCGTTAGAGAAAATGTGGCACCAGTGCTACAGTATTTATGTAGTGTTGCCATCCCATACATATGGTCACCTGTCAGGTCAGGTCGCGGCCTAGGCAAACCCCAGCCACAGCCGCCTTCAGTCAGTCATATTCATTGCTTGCTCGTCATTGAGACAGTAAGAATGACAGCCCAGCCAGTAAACCACTCTGCGCCCTTGCATAGTCAAGCCAAGGAAATCATATCCAACGTCAGCGAATATTTTCAGAAGGAGGAGTGTGGAGGAATATATAGTAACGTCTTGCAAACTCAAAGTCGGACAGCTGCTGCAACCAAAGTAAGTGAAAGAACAGTTAAAAGAATCTGCAGTGAAGGAAGAATAAATCAAGAAAAGGACTTCCCAACATTTAAGTCTCCCAAGAAAATACATCGTGAAACACATATGACAGACTTTTTTGACAACTTTAATGAAGGTGGTTTGCACAGGATTATTTGGAGTTTTTACGAGAGAAATACATACACTGGAAAATATTCACACTGAAATTGTGAATAAGTTGTCCTACCCTGGTGGCCACGAGACCTTAAGAAAGTTTCTCAAAAAAATAGGATTTAAGTATGCAAATGTAGATGGACGAAAATTCCTATTGGAGCGTGATGATGTCACTCATGCACAGTTCATTTTCTTAACCCTTAACGACCGGCGTTAATAGAAATTTTGGCCTTAAAATCGATTAACGCCTTTATTTAACAGTCCATAAATAACTGCATGGGCTACATATAGCCACAGCAGTGGTACCAAAGGGAAGCTGCAACCCTGGACTATTGTAATTGATCATGATTGGCAGACTTCCCCCCCCTTTGGTGTAGGTGGGTGTGGCCAAAGTTATCTGCAGCCAATAACATCACTCGTACACTCCCTCTCCCTTGCCTCCCCTAGCCTCTCTCTACCTCCCATAGATCTTATAGCCATTGGATATTAGTATAACACACTTTCAAACACTGTACATGCATGCATTAGTGTTATAACAGGTATGCACAGTTGTATGCAAAAATGACTTGTATGTTGCATTTTCTGCTTATTTCAGTGCATTTATATACTGGTTTTACATACACAAACATGCAAGCACACATCGAGGTACAGATACTCATGTATCTAAGCATTATACACATGTGTAACACATGTGTATGCCTTTGTATGTTATTTGGGGGGGTAGGATAACTGTCATATTATTTTCCGACTTTGATATGCTGCTGTACTCTAACCAGTGGAGATAGAATACTTTTGTTTGCATATTCTGGTGTGTAAAATAAAGCTCTACAAACATATAAGACTAAAACTAACCTTAGAGTAACTTTAAAAATCAGGTTGTATTTGCGGTTGTGGGTGAAGGCTGTTGTAATGAATTGCGGTTCTTAGGGGTTAAATGAAATGAAAGGTCTTAGAAATTCTGATAGCAACATTGTAAACTTAGACAAAACATGGTTAAACCAAAATTATACTGTATCTAAGTGCTGGGTGGATAGTAAATCAGACAAAGCAATGGGAGTGAAACTACCGACAGGGAAAGGAGGCTACTTGATAATTTTGCATGCTGGAACAAAAAACGGATTCATTTCCGGAGCATCCCTCGTCTTTCAGGCAAAGAATGATGGGGATTATCATAAACAAATGAATGCGGAAACTTTTGAAAATTCGTTCCAGACACAAATCATGCCTAATATTCTTCCATCTTCAATAATAGTGATGGACAATGCATCTTATCACTTGAGGAAAGTATACAAGCCTCCGACAAGTTCAAGCAATAAATCGGTGATAAAAGAATGGTTGGAAAAGAAAGGAGTTACAGTCCCAGATGGCCTTCTCAAGATTCAGCTCATGCAACTTGTGTCTCGTCACATCACATCAAATAATAAAAATTACATGATTGACAAGATGGCCTCAGAGAATGGCCACAGGGTTGTGCGTCTACCATCTTACCACTGCCAATACAATCCAATAGAATTGATATGGGCCCAGGTTAAGGGGTATGTGGCAAAGCATATAAGATGGCTGATTTGAAAGAATTAACTCGTGAAGCACTTAACAGTATTAAATCGGAAAACTGGAAGAAAGCCGTCCATCACGCAGAAAAAATTCAAGTTGAAGATACAGCAAGAGATGCAGAGATTGATCACTATGTTGATGGTTTCATCATCACTCCCACATCTTCTGATGAGGATTCATCATAGTTTTTATGAGATAAGAGGAATAGGCCTACTGGGGAAACCTAAAAAAAAAAAATGCACCTTGACTTTTACCTCATGGGTGGTCTGGAAAAAAAGTCAGCATTAATAAAAAGTAGATGCAAGGCAAATGTAGCCTACTTTATACAATACTTCTCAGAGAGAGAGAGAGAGAGAGAGAAGAGAGAGCGGCACCAACGTGTGTGTGGAGAGGGCAGAAACAGAGGGTGAAAATTTGGCAGCGCTTTAAAGGGCTAGATGACCGGAAATTCAAGAGCGACCCCACCCTCAGAGGCCAAGATACAGTGGTTGGACTATAGTTATTAAATTCCGCTATCGTTTTTTCCGCTATGTCATGCTACTTACGGCACTAATTATGCGCGATAGCGGAGGGATGAGTGTAAATACATACAAATGTTATTCATCTTCTTTACGTATTTCCACATAATATAACAGTCTCCAAAATGGGGGCGAGTAGGAACTAATCTGCTTGGCGGCGCTGGTGTAAAGTGCGCCACTCATTTCAAGAGGCTGTGTGTTTACTTGGAAGAAGAGCTTACTTTTAGTTCATATTTTACGGCCAACAGGATTCATTGTAAGCTTATTTGAACATCAAGATGGAAGGACAATATTATGGCACGAAAACAACAGCAGATCTTAAAGAAATTTTGCGTTCACGCAAGTTAAGAGTGTCGGGAAAGAAGGCAGAGCTTGTGAAAAGGTAAGTCTAAATGAAGCTCAATTTCTGTAGAACGTTTTACCTTGATGACCAGACTTGAAATAAATCTGTAATGTGGTTGTCATATAAATTGAAAACGGTTGCAATATTTACAAAGTAAGTGAAAACTTTTGCAATTTTGCAGGTTGATGTTTGATGATGTGCACAATATAAGGGATGAACCAGAAGTTGAATTTCATATAGTTGTGCCTGAATATTCAACATATAAAGACTTGCACGCTGACCAGACTATACCAGCAGTTACCATGGAGAGACTGGAAGATTTCTTATCTGCTTGTTACACAAACTTCAACCCCAAAGTAGCTGATTTATACAAGGGAAGGTATGTACAGTATGCATGCACAATTTCTCACACATTACTTAAGTTATCTAACTTATACCAATATACATATTACAGCAAATTCCTGCATAACAGGTATGACCTAACCTAACCTCATATAAATGCAAAAGACATTTTGGTAAAAGAAGAGAAGTACTCCATTCACCATATTGTATATTTTAGTATCATTGCCCACTATTTTGTACCATTCTAAGACACTTTCATCTATGTTTTACAAACATAATTTGGAAATTATGTTTTACAAACATAATTTGGAAATTAGTCTGACCTAACCTAACCTAGACCCAGCAAACTACCGGGATCTAAATCTACATTAATTTTTCTAATAAACTATATAGCTCTATTAAGTTCAGTTCTAGAAGATAAATGATGTGATAGTCATTATGCTAAAGTTGCATTTTATTTTCCAGATACATGTGGTGTCAAAGTGAAATACAATACAGATACAGTAAACTTGGAAAGACTGAACTACTAATATTTATATATATACATGTACATACAGTATACCGGTATATATATTTTTTTCAGGTTTTGCATACTTTTTGCTTGTTAAATAAATAATGTACCTTCATTTAATAGTCTGAATAGTTATGTGGTATGGCTATCAACACAGTGATAACTGCAGAAATATATGCTGTTCAAACTAACTTATACAGTACATGTAATAATGTCTTCTCACATAGCCGTTATCATCAGCATGCAATATACTGTATACTGTTGCTGCATTTTAATCTACATTAAATTTTCCAATAAACTATATACTGTAGCTCCATTAAATTCAGTTCTAGAAAAGAGATAGATGATGGGATAGTCATGCTAAAGTTGCCTTTTATTTTCCAGATACATTCAGTATGTGCAGACTGCAGTGCATGAAAATTTAGTTTATGTGACAACATCAGTTTGGGCCGAGATGAAAAAGACTGTCAGTTACAAGGTTGATGCAAGTTTGACCAAAGATGGTGTAGTAAGTGAGAGTCAGTGTGAGTGTGCAGCCGGCCAGGGTCCAGCTGCCCATTGCAATCATGTCATCACTGTTCTCTTTGCTCTTGTTGCATTTTGCAAGGATGGAGAGCTCTTGACAGATCTGACATGACCTCAGGTAAAATATAAATAATAACCTATGTCATTTAATTAAATTCTATTAGTCAAAACTCTAAACAATAATATTTTTCTCATGTAGTGTCAAAGTGGAATACAATACAGATACAGTACAGTAAACTTGGGAAGACTGAACTACTAATATTTTTTTTTTTTTTTTTTTTTTTTCTGGTTTTGCAAACTTTCCACAAGTCTAATGTACATAAGGGCTCTCCACTGAAACTCAAGAACTTCCATGAAGCAACTGGGAAAGAAAGTGGCCATAAACTCTATGATTCAAAAACAAATGTAGTCAACAAAGATAAAATCAGGAAACGCCACAGAGATGTCATCATAAATTGGCCCGTGAGTTCCTTTCATTTCTTATCAGTTCCATAATCATCATTACCTATTTTGAGTGTGCAGTAACACTTTTTATCTTTGAAAACTGATATACTGCAGTTGGCTTGAGGAATAATGTAATGTTTTGTAGGTTACCATGAAAAACATATAGTTTATAATATGTAAACATAATTTTGAGAAGGTTGTAATAAGTCTGTCTTAACTATTGTATTTTTTACAGGAAAAGCCATCTCGACTTCGAGTGATGCAAGTTTATCTACCAGCAAAGCGTAAGGCTTTGGACGTACTGTAAAGTATAATTATATGCTCTGCCCATAGATTAAGTTAGGTTCCATTTTGTCTTCATGTTTTTTCTTGTTTTATTTTTTTTCATAAAACCTGTTTCCCACCAAACTTTAAGGTAACAGGAGCTGGGAAAGGCGGAAAGGCAAGAAAGACAATTTTCAACAATATCCTGTAGGCTCTTAATTTTACACTAAAGCATCTGTGAGGGACTAGACTAAGTGTAAAGTTAAATGGTGCATACAAGTATTTATTGGCGCTAAATTTCCACGTGTATTTGCCCACATTTGGATTTTATTTGTACTTAACCTTATGCCCATAATATGATAGGTCGTTTAGGGATTGCTGTATACAGTACAGTATATAATGTATATATAATCTAAAATAGGGATAAATCTTCAACAATTACATTTCCCACAGGAAAAACCAGCCAGACTTGCAGTGATGCAGCTCTTTCCACCAGCAAACCGTAAGGCTGTGGGAAGTGACCACGACTACATGGAGTATCCCCCAGAAAAAAAATATCTAATAGATGAAAAGGTTAGTTAATTTTTTTCTTTGTTATTCAATAACTTTCTCAGCACTGAACCTTGCCACCCTTTGTTGCTGAAGATATTGGATACAGTATTGATAATGGTACATAATAATATTGTTCCTGTGATTACCTAAGAACTGTACAATATATTTTCCAGATATCACATGTGACTGAGAGTGACAGACAAGAAATAGAACTGGCAACCAGAGGACAAGATAACTCCAAAAGATGGAAACAGGAACGAGGGAAGAGGATCACATAATTCAACTTCGGAATGATATTTAAAACAACAGAAAGGAGAGATATGGATAAATTATTAAGTACTTTGATAGACTCTGCTGATATTCACACAAAAGCCATAGCCCATGGAAGAAAATATGAAAAGGTTGCTATAAGCAAACTAGAAGAATTGTATCATTTAAAAGTTAAAAAATGTGGATTATTTGTGTCGAGTAAATATCCCATGCTAGCAGCATCACCTGATGGGCTGATCTCTGATGATGCTGTTGTTGAAGTAAAATGTCCCTATGCAGCTAGAAATAATACAATAACAGCAGCAAGTGTCCCTTATTTAACTGCAAGTCATAGTGGTGGATATATACTGAATAAAGATCATAAATACTATTTTCAAGTGCAAGGGCAGCTGCTGTGTACAGAAAGACAAATATGCAAATTTGTAGTTTTTACCCTAAAAGGACTGGAGGTAGTAGATGTTCATCGTGATGACATATTTATAGATTTTATGACTAAGGTGCTCCTAGATTTTTATGAGAGTCATTTTAAGGCTGCCATAATAAAAAAGTATGTGTATAAAGATGAGCATCTATATCACTTCAGTCCTTAATGAGATAGTGAGTTCACTCATTGTTGTTGTTGTTGAAGTTCCTTAAGCTGTCTGGCCGAGCAGCCCCGAGCTCCTGAGGAAGGCCATGGCCTGAAACGGGCTTTACCACAGTGCCCTCAAAGAGTGTATGTTGTGTTGTTGGCGAGTGTGGTTGTGTGTATTGCAGTCTTCAATAATGTGTTTAATAGTATGGGGTGCTGTTGCATCCTGGACAGGCATCCGCAGTGGCTTCATCCAGCCTCTTCTGATATGTCAGAAGGATGTGGCGGGGGATGGCATCAAATGCTTTACTGATGTCTAGTGTAACTAAGAGTGTTCTGTGTAGGGGCCTATCTGAGTTGATGCCATCAAAAATTCTTTGTGTGAGGTCTGTAAGAAGGGTGTTAGTTGAGTGTAGTGGTCTGAAGCCATATTGTGAATTCACTCATTTTAATAGGTATAAGTAAAATGTACAATTTAAAATGTTTGTTATTTAATGGTCATAAGCATGCATAAACAAAATATTTGTTCAAAGTTCAGCATTTGGTATGATGCAAGGTCTTTGCAGCCGTAGTGTATAACGGTACAGTATTTTCAGATGAATGTCTTCGAGTCTCGGACTGTATTTATAAATGAAGACAGTTCTCTACTGGAGACGAAGATTATTGTTGGTACAGCTAAAATAAAGACAAGGGCCTACCATTGTCTTTATTTTAGCTGTGCTATCATTGTCTTCGTCTCAAGTTGACAGCTGTTTTCATTTATAAATACACTCAGAGACTCAAGTACATTTTTAGCCTGAAGATTCTGTTTTAAACTACAGCCGGTAGCTTCCTTTCATGCATCAGTTGGTACAATACAGGGTCTGTAGTTGCACAGAAAGAATGCACTGGTCACAATTGCATCAGCTAATGGTGCATCAGTAACGCTCAGTGGGCTTGTCAACATTTTAAAAGTTTTTGCCAGTCCTATTAACCGTTCAACATGGACCCGCTTGCTGGCAATCTTTCTGTCTTTCAGTACTGATTTCTCTGATAACCTTGTTTTTTTCCTGAAAACTCTGGGATATTAATTTCAACATTTGGATCGATAAACATGTCTTGGACGTTGAAGCCCTTATCAGCCATTATAGAATCACCGGATTCTACTTTGTTCAAAAGGTTGCTTCTTTCACTTTCACAAATCTTCTGGTCACTGGTTGCACCACCAAATACATCTGATACAAAATAAATCAACCCACCAGGCGTAACACCTATTAAAGCCTTTACAGTGTTTCGATTTTTGTAGGTTGAGTATGTCGCCTGTTGAGCAACAGGCTTTTATGGTTTTTGCAGCAGGATCTCTGTTCCATTGATTATTCCTCGAGTTGTTGAGAATTTCTTTCGGAAATCCGTAGGGGAAAAATATTGCACTAAATCACGAGACGGCCACCAGTCAATATTTTTGAAATGAAAGTACAGAAAGTTTATCCATGTGATAAAAATATTGGATACTTCTTTATCATGAATTCTAAACATTATGGCAGTCTCCCAAGTTGGCTTATTCATTCTCAGTCTGATTATTGTAAGAAAAACTGATCTTCAAGGTCCATTCCATGGCTGCATCCCAGAATCATTTTCATGTCCTGTAAAAGAAATAAGATTTAGAAATAAATTTTAGGAAGCCAAACTTCTCAGCAATAAATTATGTCATTCTTAAATCATAACCAGGTAAGTGCATTTTGCCTTGATAATGAAAATCCTTAACTTGGAAAATGACAAGTCTTACCTTCTTGCTCAAAATCATCCAGTGAAATCTCTACATTTGCCCCAACATCCTTCCAAGCAGATCTGCTCTCCTCAGTTGCCTTTAGTTTTCTTCCCCTTTCTCTTCTTCGTCTCTGGCTTGGGGTTAAGGCTGATTTCCAAGGAAATATGTGTGGCACAGAATCCGTCTTGAGCCTCCGTATTTGAGCAGGATCTCCTACAGAAATGGTAGCAGTATTAGACTAAACTGAATCTTCCGACATTCATACTAACTGTTACATTATAGATGTATTATCAGTATTATACCATAATTCATTAATACACGTTCTTAATAACTACCTACCTTCGTTAGTGGTTGTTTTATAATCACTGTCATCAAAATGGTTGGGGCACACAACAGAACGTGAAGAAGGTTTCCACTTGTGTTCACCCCTTTTCACAGCTTGTATTCACTTTTTTCGCAATATACTATCCTTCGGAAATCGATGACCACCTTTGTTTGTACACAATGGGATGCAACACTGAGTAGGCATGATTAAAATTGAAGAAAAACTCGAACAAATGTCAGTGTCACTGTATCTCCTGACGGTATTGTTTACAATCGAGTGGCGCACTTTCATCAGCGCCATCTATTGGGATAGCTGGCGGCACGGGATCCCCATTAAAATGGAAAAGAAATGGACGATTTTGGTTAAGACATTGTGAAAACCGAGGACGCAGATCATCTCAAAATTTACCGAACATAGTCTTATCATGGTCTAAATAAGTTCCATAATGAAGGTAATTCCTTCAATATTTACCAAAACAATACCCGTCTTTATTCATATTTACGGGTAAAAACAATACTCACACATTATCAGATGAAAACAAGGTATTTATTGAAAAAATTACCATTTTGTAGCAATGTTGCCAGATCCGGCTAGGTCCCAGTATTTTACCCCGGTTACTTTCTGACCTTTACCACGGTTATTTCCCGGTAGTTGTCCCTGGTTAGGTCCCGGTAGTGCAGTCTAGGTTAGGTAAGGTCAGACTAATTTCATAATGCCTCATTTGAATATGCTGTATCTTGGAAATGGGGCATTTGTGGACAAAATGTCATATACGAAAATAGTCTTAGAATGGTCTAAATAAGTGGGCAATGAAGTAAGAAATACCCTACACAATATCAATAGTTCTTTCAATATTTACCCAAAACAATACTGGTACAGTACTCCCTTGTTATCGACGGGGGTTAGGTTCTTAAGATGGCCGTCGATAATAAAATCCGTCAATACCACATTTGAGTATAAAAAAAATTTCCTTTACACATAAACATAACATATTAAAGTACTGTACAATATGTATATTATATATACAGTTGGACCTCCAAATACAGATATGGAAAAAGATTATCAGAAGATCAGAGATATCCGAGGGCTTAAATTTGATGTGTATGACTGACAGTCTGCCTGTACACCAACTCTCAAAACTATGTGTGCTTTCACTCGTATCTCTGGTTCCCATACACAGCTAGTGACTAAAAATAACTCTAAACTTGAGCCCAAAGTATGGAAAATGAATGATTTTAAAGGTTGTTCATTCTAAAAGGTTAGGCCTAATAGCGTGAGTGTAGTGCGTGACGAGTTGACAAGTTCAGTTAACACCAATAATTCATGAGTTTCTACTCATACAATCATATTTCCTTAGTTTATATTATTTATTCTTTGTAATTTTCTCATACAATCACTTGCACTTTTCACCATATCAAATGTCTGCACCGTGATATGTGTTAAAATTATGAAAAATGCCCGTATTGAGAAGTTTTTCATTATAAAGGGGTTTAGCTTATGACGAGTGTAGCAAGCCAGCGTCAGTGACAGTGAGGTGAAAATTTCAGTTATCACTAAAACTCGTTGAATTTTCATTCGTGCACAAACATTCCTTAGTTTGTATTAATTAATTTTGGTCATTTTCTTTGAAAAATCACTTCCGCTTAATATTAATTTGCCCATAGATACACCTAATAGGTGTGAGAGTGTGGATGGCCCAGCTGTATGTGAATCATGTAGGCCTATGTGACAATACACCCAAATTGACATTTTTATTACCACTTTAAAAATTTCGGACTATTGGGATTGTGTTGCCACCATTTCTTCCGCGCTCCTTCCCCCCCTACCCTCAGTCTCCATTCACCCTGGCTCAAGGTCAAAGGATTATAGGCCTAGCCAAGGTGCCTAGCCTGCCTTGTCACTCGCTCGTCTTTAGTAATTACGAGTTATTAACCACTAGCTTCAACACTCAGTCATGTCAGGTGGTGCATTTACAAAAAGGAAGGTCATATCCTTCCATATCAAGATGGAAGGTTTTTCTCGAACAGAGAAAGAAGGAAACACCAGAATATGCTCAATATAATGTAAACTAACGATATCACACTATCTCCCCCCTTCCCCCTACTCTCCCCCTACCACCTCCACCACTACCACCACCACGCATGCTTACGACTCATTTCATTCATGAGTTGTCTGCGAAAACCTTAATACAAATTGTTATATGCATTTAATATGCTTAATAGAAA
Source organism: Petrolisthes manimaculis (assembly GCA_034508575.1). Classification (NCBI taxonomy): domain Eukaryota; kingdom Metazoa; phylum Arthropoda; class Malacostraca; order Decapoda; family Porcellanidae; genus Petrolisthes; species Petrolisthes manimaculis. The sequence goes on from JAWZYT010001678.1 coordinate 351,720, forward strand.
TTGTAATACTGTATTTACATTTGTAAAGTAACAGTACTGAACACTTCTCTTCACTTTTAAACTAAATAGCTAGTCCGTGGATAATATCCGTCGATAACGAGGGAGTACTGTACTCACCTTTATTCATATTTATGGGTATAAACAAGGTATAGATTAGTCAAGCATTGGTCAATAATCACTCATTAATTATTTTCTCTCAAATACCGCATACTTCTTAATGCAGTACATCATTTCCTTATTAGGTATTTCCATCACAAATGCATTAACTCTTTAAGAACCGCAATTCGTTACAACAGCCTTCACCCAGCGTTGCCGCCGTGACCACACTTTATGTGGACAAGCGGTTGCCAGTATCTGTTATTCTCAGCTTGTTGTAAGAGAAAACGGCACAAGATCTACAGATATGGTGATAATCTATGCTATACTTTGAACTTTACAAAAATCATGTACAGTGAGCCATTATATTTCAAATATTTGAGCCATGCTTAGACTTCAGAGAGTGTTATGCTGTTTCAGTAGTAGAATACGATAGGACCATCACAAAGCTGGTAACATGATAGCAATAAATATTTTCTTGTCTAACGAAAAGTTTAACTTTGTTCATTATTGTTGAGCCTATACATTCCCTGTTGTCATCATACATATCGATCAGTTCCAATGTCCCGGTATTAATAAGCTTTGTGTCAGGATCATAATATGTAACAAGTACTGTTAAACATTTTGTTGTGCTGACATCCGTCGACTCGTCTATGATGACCAAAAACTTGTTTTGTTTCAACTTCTAAACTAATTCACCCTGGACAACCACGGAACTCCTCATTCCGTAGCCAATGTTCTCTCATTTTACGCTTTGGGGGCATGGTAACCTGTAAATGTACCATCTGTCTGTCAGGTCATTGAAGTAGGTCACGTACTGTAAATGTTTACCATCAATAGACATTTTAACCTCATATTTCTCTGACAAAAAACGTAATGTTGTGTATGGTATACAATCATATAATAACAAGGTTGGTATTCAGTAAACATTTAGCTAATATACGATTATAGTACAATGCACACAGTGCATAATACAAGTATGAATAACAGTTACATCAGCTACGATGAAGATTCAATGCGTTTCCTTAAAAACATCACTCCCGTGCAGGGATGCCATATTCTGAACACAATATTATCATACAGAGACCTCAAAATTATTGTTTTCATGACAAAACAATGGTACATTTATTAAAGAAATATCGTAAAAATTATAGTACACTTTGATATTGAATATCTATCCCTTGAGATAAATTATAAAACATACACTTTATGCATAATTTCTACATTATATTAATATTGAGCAAATTCATCTAAATTATCTTTCAAAGATTAGTGTTTTATTGGAAATATATAAAATAATCCCATTTTACCACATACCATACCACGTGTTGGGATACAGTTTTTTTACAGTAGGTTATGATCTAGTAAATTTCATACATTCTATTGGTAATAGTACCCCATTTACAGTTGCTGTCTTCAACCTAATTTCTTATCTTTGTTTTGAAAAGGTTAATTTTATATTTTAAAATCACTCACATTCTGCATCGAATGGGGTAGGCTAAGAACAGATAGTGCAAATTGTGAAAGATCTATGAAGCCAGGTTTATCTTTTAATAATGTAGCCCAAAACTTATCACTGTCCTGTGTATTCAAGGTCGAGTTGTAATATACATAGAATATTATTGTACGAACCGTACGAAATATAGAAAATTATGGTACAAACCGTACGATAATGAGAAACTCTATCGTACATCATACAGAGGGGTAAATAATCGTACATGTACGATAATGATCGTACGTCTAGCAACCCTGTGTCCCGTGGTTTTGTTGTGGACGTAGACAAGCTTGACCACATAGGGTTGCCAGATTTCACTAGAAAACCACGCTGGCATACAAATATCCACAAAACGGCAACGCTGCTTCACCCACAACCGCAAATACAACCTGATTTTTAAAGTTACTCTAAGGTTAGTTTTATTCTTATAGGTTTGTAGAGCTTTATTTTACACACCAGAATATGCAAACAAAAGTCTTCTATCTCCACTGGTTAGAGTACAGCAGCATATCAAAGTAGGAAAATAATATGACAGTTACCCTACCCCCCCAAATAACATACGAAGGCATACACATGTGTATAATGCGTAGATGCATGAGTATGTGTACTTCGATGTGTGCTTGCGTGTTTGTGTATGTAAAACGAGTATATAAATGCACTGAAATAGAAAGAAAAGGCAACATACAATTCATTTTTGCATACAACTGTGCATACTGTACTTGTGATATGCTAACGCATGCATGAACAATGTATGGGAGTGTTTGAAAGTGTGTTATACTAATGTCCATTGCCTAATAAGAGCTATGGGAGGCAGGGAGAGGGAGTGTATGAGAGGCCACGAGTGATGTTATTGGCTGCAGATAACACAGAGTGGGTGTGGATGTACTTTGGCCACACCCACCTACACCATAGGGGGGTGAAAGTCAGCCAATCACGATCAATTACAATAGTCCAAGGCTACAGCTTTCCTTTGGTATCACTGCTGTGGCTATATGTAGCCCATGCAGGAGGACAAGCCGATGTATGCTCGTCACATTACACAATTTCTCATTGTCATAACTCCTACATCTCATTCCCGTCAACAAACATTTATTATATTGTGGGATCAGTGTCATTTTGAGTCAGGAATCTAACGACACTTGACAGTTATTTCATTTATTTTTCACTTCACTTAGTGTGTTATGTAATGATTTCATTTATTTTTCACTTCACTTAGTGTGTTATGTAATGATTTCATTTATTTTTCACTTCACTTAGTGTGTTATGTAATGATTTCATTTATTTTTCACTTCACTTAGTGTGTTATGTAATGATTTCATTTATTTTTCACTTCACTTAGTGTGTTATGTAATGAAATATACACTGGTAACATCTAAATTTACATATTTTGTGAGGATTATGATGGAGCTACAGCCAATATACAAGATATTCCCACAGTAGGCCTACTTGGTGCTGGAGTATGTAGGCCTATAGCATTACTGTACAGTGTCTATCACCAATATCACAAGAGAAAATATACTGTAGGTCATAGGAGTACAAAACAAGTTACATCTTTGTATAATCTGCATAAGTTCATACACTAAATGCGGTAAATATTGAAAGTATTGCCGTTATTGCATAAGGGTTTTCTACCTTCATTATCCATTTATTTAGACCATTCTAAGATTATTTTCTTATGGCATTTCTTCCGCAAATGCCCCATTTCCAAGATAGGTCATATTTGGTAAATTTTTACAAGTTGCCACAACAGGATTTCACTAGAAAAAAATATATTTCCTAGAAGGATTTAGTGTGACTACCGGGACCTAACCTGGACAGACTACCGGGACCTAACCTGGGCAGACTACCGGGACCTAACGAGGGCGACTACCGGGACCTAACCTGGGCAGACTACCGGGACCTAACTATAAGAGGTAACTACTGTTATGCAGCATTTGCAGAAGAAATGGTATATAGAAAAGTTTTTTGGAATAGTAAAATATAAACACTGGTAATAGTAACATTTTTGAAATCGAGTTGTGGCAACTTGTAAAACTATTCCTCATATTCAAATGGGGCATTTTGATATTAGCCTGACGATATTTCTGCATAAGAGTTCTACCGTTTTTTTTTTAGTATTTTTTCCTGCCTTTTTTATTTGTTCTATTCATTAGTGACCCTAATATTGATCAGTTGGTTTATATATATTCCCTAATCCCTTCAATCTTGGGGGAGAACGCTGGGAATCCGGGGTTTTGGGTGCGGGGAAACATTTAAATTATTTTGGCTTTATAGTAGTTTGTACTGTATACTGTAGTTTACTGTATACTGTACTTTATACTGTAGTTTGTTAACCTGTATAAAGGTAAAAAAATTGAAAATCCGAGCCAAGTTTCAGCAAAAGTTGGCTCAGCTTCTGCAATTGTCATGAGAGATAAAAGTCAGTATTTTGGAAAGTTTAAAAAATTAACCAAACCTAACCAGGGCAGACAATGGGACCTATTTGGGGCAGAGTACCGGGACCTAAATGGGGCGGGCAACAGGGACCTAACCGGGGCGGACAACTGGGACCTAACCGGGGCGGACAACTGGGACCTAACCGGGGCAGACAACTGGGACCTAACCGGGGCAGACTACCGGGACCTAACCGGGGTAGACTACCGGGACCTAACCGGGGCAGACAACTGGGACCTAACTGGGGCGGACTACTGGGACCTAACTGGGGCAGACTACCGGGACCTAACCTCACGTGCCATAACTTTAACATCCTTAGCAGACTAACGGACTGACCATTATAATTGTTGTATATAATTATTACCAGACTTGAAGGATATACAATTTGTACGGAATATGAATATAAATTTATCTTTCATTACTATGCAATAATATATCAAGCCTTTATTGGATTGATATAGATCAATATAGGCTACTAATGGGTAACCTATGACTGGAAGGTGTACTATATAGCTTTACAGACCTAATTTTTATTTTAAGACCGCGTATTCTTCCTCTTGATATTTTTTTTTTTTTTTTTTTTATGCTTCTACCCTCTTTTCTTTGCATTTATGTGTACAGCAAGAGAATGATACACCTTGTTACCATATACAGTATATCACTTGAAGGTACAGTAGACTAGATCGAAGGATTGATTGAAATTACTGCTCCTCCATTTTATACACACAGTTCAGAAATGTAGAGAGATAATAAAAACTGAATATTTACATGTGGAAATAAGACCTACTAAAAAACGACGACTTGGACTTTGGTAATGAGGAAATAAGACCTACTAAAAAACGACGACTTGACACCTCCAACAGCCTGCTTAGTCCTGACATACAGTACCCATGCCAGTACCTAAATATGACATAGCCATGCCAGTACCTAAATATGACATAGCCATGCCAGTACCTAAATATGACATAGCCATGCCAGTACCTAAATATGACATAGCCATGCCAGTACCTAAATATGACATAGCCATGCCAGTACCTAAATATGACATAGCCATGCCAGTACCTAAATATGACATACCCATGCCAGTACCTAAATATGACATAGCCATGCCAGTACCTAAATATGACATAGCCATGCCAGTACCTAAATATGACATACCCATGCCAGTACCTAAATATGACATAGCCATGCCAGTACCTAAATATGACATAGCCATGCCAGTACCTAAATATGACATAGCCATGCCAGTACCTAAATATGACATAGCCATGCCAGTACCTAAATATGACATAGCCATGCCAGTACCTAAATATGACATAGCCATGCCAGTACCTAAATATGACATAGCCATGCCAGTACCTAAATATGACATAGCCATGCCAGTACCTAAATATGACATAGCCATGCCAGTACCTAAATATGACATAGCCATGCCAGTACCTAAATGGGGCAGTGGTGAGTGCTTTGGTCACCACACAATAATTATACATTCTTATTATCTCATACCGATACATTTTTTTTTTTTCGCAGAAGCATAACCCTGCAAATTATTGCCTTGTGGTATGATAATGCAAACATTGTGACCAATATACCATCCAAATTAATGTGGAAGTAGTGATTTGGTGTAATAATTATTTTTCACTTAGGGTTAGCACGAAAAAAAAAAATAAAAAACCACTTTTTGGTGAAGAGTAATTATGCTGTGTAGTTCAGTACAGTATTGTTTTGTGTACATACTGCATAGCATATGTGGGGGAGCGAAGATGTAGGGTGAGTAGTTATGTAGGGTATGTGAGGATGTGTTGAAAGGTAATGGAGGTGTGTGTGTGTCACTGTAATAAAGTATGTGAAGATATGAAGAAAAGTAGTGAATATGTATGGAAAATGTGTAGAAGGTACATATGTATGGAAAATGTGTAAAAGGTACAGATGTGTTTGGTATGCAATGAATATGTGTTTTGTATTGAAGATGTGTGTTTGGCTGTATAGATAGATGTCTGCTTAGTAGTAAAACAGTATAGAAGAAGGCAGTGAAGGTTTCATTTTGTTTTGTAATGAAGAATTGTGGAAGGCAATGAAAATGTTTGGATGGTGGTGTTGTGGTCTAGCTTTCATAATATATAGCCTACATGGAAGTAGAGATGTGAATTTGGGGGAAGAAGTGTAGATAATAAAGAAGTACAGTACAGTAGAAAGGAGAGAGTAAGTGTAGATAATAAAGAAGTACAGTACAGTAGAAAGGAGAGAGTAAGTGTAGATAATAAAGAAGTACAGTACAGTAGAAAGGAGAGAGTAAGTGTAGATAATAAAGAAGTACAGTACAGTAGAAAGGAGAGAGTAAGTGTAGATAATAAAGAAGTACAGTACAGTAGAAAGGAGAGAGTAAGTGTAGATAATAAAGAAGTACAGTACAGTAGAAAGGAGAGAGTAAGTGTAGATAATAAAGAAGTACAGTACAGTAGAAAGGAGAGAGTAAGTGTAGATAATAAAGAAGTACAGTACAGTAGAAAGGAGAGAGTAAGTGTAGATAATAAAGAAGTACAGTACAGTAGAAAGGAGAGAGTAAGTGTAGATAATAAAGAAGTACAGTACAGTAGAAAGGAGATAGTGAAGATGTCTGATAGTGCATTGATAAGCAACAAGGACTGTGGATAGTGGAGATAATTATGTGCTCAGTATAATATATTGTAGGCCATATTAGGAGATAAATAGAAAGATGGCTATATATTTTAGTATGCCCTTAGATAGCAGGGATAGTACCTGGCTGGCTAACACATGACACTAATGCCAATAACATTGTACCATTATTAACACAATTATTCACAAACACACGTAAAAAATGTCCAAAGTTTGGGTGTTTTATGGTACGGTATATGTAGTAATAATAATAATAATAATAATAATAATAATAATAATAATAATAATAATAATAATAATAATAATAATAATAATAATAATAATTTTCATATTAATAATAATAATAATAATAATAATAATAAAAATTGCACCATTATTGACACGTAATTTTTTTCCTAAATTTAGGTGTTTTATATATGTTATAATAATAATAATAATAATAATAATAATAATAACTTTGATTTAGGTCTTACTTACCTTGTAAAACTTCCAATAGTCTGCTCAGGTTAGGTCCTGGTAGTCTGCTCAGGTTAGGTCCTGGTAGTCTGCAATGGTTAAGATTAGGTTAGATTGGATTGGGTTAGGTTAGATTACATTGGGTTGGGTTGGGGTAGGTTAGATTGGGTTGGGTTGGGGTAGGTTACATTGGGTTGGGTTGGGGTAGGTTAGATTGGGTTGGGCTAAAACAGAATATTTACACAATAAATGGAAGCTAAAAATGAACTAATCACTTGAAAAAATCTTGTAAAATCTATATATATTTTGCCTGAAAATTTCACATGTGTAGCTCAGAAAATTTACTCATATTTTTAATTAAAATAAAATATATATGGATAATGAAAATCATTATGAAATACGAGTAATAAAAAATAACTGTTAATTCTATATTCTATTGGCATTTATTAATACAATGTTTTTATCTTCATTATTCACAAATTCATAACATTCTGAAACACTTTTCTTCGTAAGTAATATGAAATTAATATTGACATTACACACACCCTCTCTCTCTCTCTCTCTCTCTAACACACACACACCCTCTCTCTCTCTCTCTAACACACACACACCCTCTCTCTCTCTCTCTAACACACATACACACTCTCTTTCCCTCTCATACACACACACACACTCTCTCTCTCTCTAACACACACACACACTCTCTCTCCCTCTCATACACATCCAAGTTAGGTCATATTAAAATATAGCATTTTGAAATTAGCAAGACCTTACATAACCTGACCTGACCTAAACTGCTGTAAACTACTGGGACCTAACCTGGGCAAACTACTGACAACTAACCGTGTCAAAATAATAATAATAATAACAATAATAATAATAATAATAATAATAATAATTATAACAATAATAATAATAACAATAATAATAATAACAATAACAATAATAATAATAACAATAATAATAATATTGAAAAAATTACCATTATTGTATACGGTTTTTCTACCTTCATTATCTATTTATTTATTTAGATCATTCTATCTATCTATCTATAGGTTTGACGCCTCACTCCCTCCGGGAACTCCCCCAAGAGGGTGGCCACGGCAGAAAAGTCTCCAGTCTTCCCTGTTCCAACACTCCCTCCTTACTTGTTCCAGCTCTACTCTGTCCCTCATGTTACTCTCCTTTACATACTCTTCCACTCTGTTCCAACACTCCCTCCTTACTTGGTCCAGCTCTATTCTGTCCCTCATGTTACTCTCCTTTACATACTCTTCCACTCTGTTCCAACACTCCCTCCTTACTTGCTCCAGCCCTACTCTGTCCCTCATGTTACTCTCCTTTACATACTCTTCCACTCTGTTCCAACATTCCCTCCTTACTTGGTCCAGCCCTACTCTGTCCCTCATGTTACTCTCCTTTACATACTCTTCCACTCTGTTCCAACACTCCCTCCTTACTTGGTCCAGCCCTACTCTGTCCCTCATGTTACTCTCCTTTACATACTCTTCCACTCTGTTCCAACACTCCCTCCTTACTTGGTCCAGCCCTACTCTGTCCCTCATGTTACTCTCCTTTACATACTCTTCCACTCTGTTCCAACACTCCCTCCTTACTTGGTCCAGCCCTACTCTGTCCCTCATGTTACTCTCCTTTACATACTCTTCCACTCTGTTCCAACACTCCCTCCTTACTTGGTCCAGCCCTACTCTGTCCCTCATGTTACTCTCCTTTACATACTCTTCCACTCTGTTCCAACACTCCCTCCTTACTCCCTACTCTCCTTTACATACTCTTCCACTCTGTTCTGCCATCTAACTGGTGGTCTGCCTCTCACACCACACACCACAACTTCACTTCCATACACCACCTTTACAAACTTGTACCATTATTAACACAATTATTCACAAACACACGTAAAAATTGTCCAAAGTTTGGGTGTTTTATGGTACGGTATATGTAATAATAATAATAATAATAATAACTTTGATTTAGGTCTTACTTACCTTGTAAAACTTCCAATAGTCTTCTCAGGTTAGGTCCTGGTAGTCTGCTCAGGTTAGGTCCTGGTAGTCTGCAATGGTTAAGATTAGGTTAGATTGGATTGGGTTAGGTTAGATTACATTGGGTTGGGTTGGGTTAGGTTAGGATAGGTTAGGTTATTTATGTATGGATAAAACATTAAATTTGCACAATAAAATGGATGTTAAAAATGAACTCATCACTTAAATGAAAAAAGTCTTAGAATGGTGTAAATAAATGGGTAATAAAGGTAGAAACACCATACACAATAACTATAATTCTATCAATATTTACCGATAATAATAATCATAAAAGTAGTTGAAGTAGTAATAATAATAGTAGTTATAATAATAATATAAATGGTAGTAATAATAATAATGTGAAATGCAATACATTGAGGTGGTTTGGACATGTAGAGAGAATGTAAGGTGATGAGTTTGTAAATAAGGTGTATGTAAGGTGAGGAGTTTGTAAATAAGGTGTATGGAAGTGAAGTTGTGGGCTGTGGTGTGAGAGGCAGACCACCAGTTAGATGGCAGAACAGAGTGGAAGAGTATGTAAAGGAAAGTAATGTGAGGGGGAGTAGGGAGTAAGGAGAGAGTGTTGGAACAGAGTGGAAGAGTATGTAAAGGAGAGTAACATGAGAGGGAGTAGGGAGTAAGGAGAGAGTGTTGGAACAGAGTGGAAGAGTATGTAAAGGAGAGTAACATGAGAGGGAGTAGGGAGTAAGGAGAGAGTGTTGGAACAGAGTGGAAGAGTATGTAAAGGAAAGTAATGTGAGGGGGAGGGGAGGGCTGGACCAAGTAAGGAGGGAGTGTTGGAACAGGGAAGACTGGAGACTTTTCTGCCGTGGCCACACCCTTGGGGGGAGTTCCCGGAGGGAGCGAGGCGTCAGAGGTATAGATAGATAGATAGATAGATAGATCATAAGGTATTATTACAGAATAACTGGGTTTTCGGCTAGGCTTGAGCAGTATCACCACATTAGGTTAGGTCCTGGAAATTTGCCCAGGTCATTTTATGATAGTTTACACTGGTTATACCCGGTAGTCTGCCCAGGTTAGGTCCGGTAGTTTGCCCAGGTTAGGTCCGGTAGTTTGCCCAGGTTAGGTCCGGTAGTTTGCCCAGGTTAGGTCCGGTAGTTTGCCCAGGTTAGCTCCCGGTAGTTTGCCCAGGTTAGGTCCCGGTAGTTTGCCCAGGTTAGGTCCGGTAGTTTGCCCAGGTTAGGTCCCGGTAGTTTGCCCAGGTTAGGTCCCGGTAGTTTGCCCAGGTTAGGTCCCGGTAGTTTGCCCAGGTTAGGTCCCGGTAGTTTGCCCAGGTTAGGTCCCGGTAGTTTGCCCAGGTTAGGTCCCGGTAGTTTGCCCAGGTTAGATCCCGGTTAGGTTAGGTCAGGTCATGTAAGACTAGTTTCCAAATCATATTTGTAAACGGGGCATATCTCGAAAACGAGGCATTTCCGAGAGAAACACCATAGATGAAAAGTGTCTTAGAATGGTCCAAAATAGTGGGTAATGATACTAATATATACAATATAGTGAACCCAGGTTTTCTGTAAATTTACCCATAATAATTCTTCTTCATAAATACCTTGGTGTAGTCATTGTAATCCTCCTTCTGTAAATCCCTTGATGTAAATCTTCGTATGTAAATCCTTCTTCTGTAATCCCACTTCTGAAATAAATAAATTTAACGTTAATTAGGTAATATATTTCTTGTTAATAAAATCCTTTATCAATAAAAATCTCCTTATTTTTCCACTTTGCCCTTATTTATATACCCTTAAAATAACAGTGAACCCTTAAACATAAAACAAAATCATTCTAATATTTATGGTAACATTTTAGCACAGCCATTATTATCCAGCCTTATTTAAACCCTTCAAAATTCCCTTATTTCATCAACTTACCCTTATTTATGTCCCTTCACCATTAACTGTATACCCTTAACTAACCCTTAATATAATCTTGAGCCCTTAAAATATCCTTAAATGCCCTTAAAATGCAAATAAATACTAAAATATTCCCCTGCCAGGCTTTGAGCTTCACAGAGGTAAACAAACCCAGGCGTCAGTGTTGCCAGTGGTACTCTCTCACTGTCTTCCTCTACAGGCGTCAGTGTTGCCAGTGATGATCTGAGGCGTCAGTGTTGCCAGTGATGATGATGACTGAGTGTCACCTTTACAACGGTACTCTCTCACTGTCTTCCTCTAAGGAGAAAACCAAACCAAAACAGGACCAAAGAATACATAATTATATACACATTATACTTTCACTCTCTCTATCTTATACAACCTGCACATCCCTATATACTCACATATATACACATTATACTTTCACTCTCTCTATCTTATACAACCTGCACGTCGCTATATACTCATTTTCTCTTCAACCATACATACCCTTTATAGAACTTCTTTCATACTCTTTATTATCACTGGATTGTACGGCTCTCGTTCACTCAGACCTAGCAGCACTTTGGCTGTTACTGTCACTTCCACCATCTCCCTCCATTTTCTCTCTCCTATATAGTTCACTTATTACCACATACAGCATGGAAGCTCTCTCTTGTTCCTACTTATCACATCTCCCTCCATTTTCTCTCTCTCGTTCCTACTTATCACATACCATCAACACATGTTCTACTGTCTCATCTTCCCTACACACCATACTGCCTTCACTACTGTATCATCTTCCCTACACACCATACTGCCTTCACTACTGTATCATCTTCCCTACACACCATACTGTCTCATCTTCCCTACACACCATACTGCCTTCATACTGTCTCATCTTCCCTACACACCATACTGCCTTCATTACTCCATCTATATATTCTATCATTCACCTCCAGTGACTTTGTTCTTGCCTTAAACAACAGTTCTCTTCCCCAGCAGCTACCATCATAGAACACTTCACTCCATGGTATGTCCTTAGAGGAGTACCAATCTAGTCATCATTTGCATATAACAAAATACTCACTACATACTCCCCTATTACCTACATTTTTCCTCAGTCTTCTACATTTCCTATTACTCTCTTTCCTCTTCTTCCTCACATTCTCATTATCTTTATTCCACCAACTCTTCATCAAACTTCTTTTATTTCTATTCCTTACCCTTCCTATCCTTTTCTCTTATGGTTAGTCATCAAATCTATCCTTCTCTCTCTCTCTCTCTCTCTCTCCTAAAAAAATTATTCAAAAGATTTTCCCACGTGTGTATTTTCCCATGTGTGTATTTTCCCGTGTGTGTATTTTCCCATGTGTGTATTTTCACATGTGTGTATTTTCCCGTGTGTGTATTTTCACATGAATAATTATTTCATTTTCCCATGTGTGTATTTTATTTCCATGTGTATATTCTCATGTGTGTATTTTTATGTGCGTATTCTTTTCACATGTGTATTTTCATGTATTTATTTCATTCATGTGCGTATTCTCATGTACGTATTCTCATGTACGTATGTTCTCTTTCTTGAAATTTAACAAAAGTTCCCCATTTCCATTCACTTCTTCTCCTAAAATTCCTATATGTTCATTCCTATCACCCATGACAATAGTCTCTCTTTGTCTATTTTCCACAATCAACCTATACTTATTTATTATCCTGTATTAATTTATATTATCCTGTATATATCCTGTATATGTATATTATCTCTGGTCCTGTTTCCTAGCAGACTTTGGAGGAATCCTGGCACTCCAATGTACACAAAAACAACCACCACCTTAACCAACCTGAAAAGTCAATTACCTTGTCAACAAAATACATAAAAATACATACATCAAAATAAAATACAAACATGGAAATAAAATACAGGTCATGGAAATAAAATACATACATGAAAATAAAATACAGGTCATGGAAATAAAATATATACACTGATGACCTGGGGAATAATATACACATCAATATACGTACATGAGAATACGTACATGAGGATACTTACATGAGAATACGTACATGAGAATACGTACATGAGAGTACGTACATGAGAATACGTACATGAGAATACGTACATGAGAATACTTACATGAGAATACGTACATGAGAATACTTACATGAGAATACGTACATGAGGATACGTACATGAGGATACGTACATGAGAATACGTACATGAGAATACGTACATAAATAATAAAATACCATATATATAAAATACCATAGGCCTACCATACTGTAATTCTGTACTGTAATACTGTACTGTACCCATACACACATTCTCTCTCTCTCTCTCTCTCTCTCTCTCTCTCTCTCTCTCTCTCTCTCTCTCTCTCTCTCTCTCTCTCTCTCTCTCTCTCTCTCTCTCTCATACACATACATGCATTCTCTCTCTTTCTTTCTTTCTCTCTCTCTCTCTCTCTCTCTCTACTAAAAATATTATTCAAAAGATTTTCCCATGTTTTTTACACAATACTGTATTACCATTATTATTACTGTTTTTTACACAATACTGTATTACCATTATTATTACTGTTTTTTACACAATACTGTATTACCGTTATTATTGCTGTTTTTTACACAATACTGTATTACCGTTATTATTGCTGTTTTTTACACAATACTGTATTACCGTTATTATTACTGTTTTTTACACAATACTGTATTACCGTTATTATTGCTGTTTTTTACACAATACTGTATTACCGTTATTATTACTGTTTTTTACACAATACTGTATTACCGTTATTATTGCTGTTTTTTACACAATACTGTATTACCGTTATTGTTGCTGTTATTTACACAATACTGTATTACCGTTATTGTTGCTGTTATTTACACAATACTGTATTACCGTTATTGTTGCTGTTTTTACACAATACTGTATTACCGTTATTGTTGCTGGTTTTTACACAATACTGTATTACCGTTATTATTACAAACATAATTTGGAAACTAGTCTGACCTGACCTGACCTAGACCACAGTAGACTACCGGGACCTAACCTGTGCAGACTACCGGGACCTAACCTGGGCAGACTACCGGGACCTAACCTGGGCAGACTACCGGGACCTAACCTGGGCAGACTACCGGGACCTAACCTGGGCAGACTACCGGGACCTAACCTGGGCAGACTACCGGGACCTAACCTTGTTAAGTCCAGATACCAAAATACCTTTTTTGGCAACTGTACACCAATATAATGTATGTATTCTCATGTACGTATTCTCATGTACGTATTCTCATGTACGTAAGTTTAAATAAATACCCATTATTTGTTTCAAAACAGTGTTCTATGTACCCCAAGCCTGTCCCCCTATTCCCCCACCCCCCAGTCCCCCCCAAGCCTGTCCCCTACTCCCGCACCCCCATAAAATCCCCCCAAGCCTGTCCCCCTATTCCCCCACCCCCCAGTCCCCCCCAAGCCTGTCCCCTACTCCTAATCATAATAACACAGCATACATTAGCTAATAAATAATTACAGTATTAATATATAATAACAGTTATTTATGGTACTATTATGTTGTTATTATTATAAACAGATATTAGTAATTATGTTATGTTATTATATAGACTTGTAAATACACATAAACATTAATTATAAAGGAAAATTATAATATAAACAAACCTTGGCTGATACTTCTCTGTTCAAATCCACATTAGCAGTGTTACCATATTGGTTACCAGCAGTGTTGCCGCGTTTTCTACACAACACTGTGGAATACTGTTGCCAGCTAGTACACGCTAGTATATTTCTGTTCTTTACTGGCAACTCTGAACACTGGGTTACCAAAGATAATTAATTTTGTGTGTATACAATTCTTTTATATTTTAGAATAATTTGAGTGTAAACTCAAATATTTTATTGTAAAAATATTTGTAATTGTTTATTGTTTGATTTCACCTATACATTACCTATTTCAAGGTAACTGATTTTCGAATATAAATGAAGGTTATACAAAGGGAAACTAAACTATAGAATACAACAGTATGGTTTTTTTTTATTGAAACTAAGAAATATAACTGTAAAATATATAATTAATAAACAAGTAAAGTTTTAACATTGAACAAACATATACAATATTATATTTATTGTAGGCTACATGGGCTATTTATAAGGATTCCATCATTGCACCAGATACTTTAAATCTAAAACACTCTCCTTGTTCCCTGACTGCTTCAGATACATAACATAGTGATTTAACAGAATTAATATTTAACTTATTTCTTATATCTGTTTTAATCAAATGTAGTTTAGAAAATAGTCTTTCTGCGTCTGTGTTTGTTACAGGCAGCGCTAAAATATTTAAAGAAACGTGGCCAGAGTTTTGAATAGATACTCGTTATTTTCTGTCATATTCCCAATCTTGGTATAAAACAAAACAGGATCACATGAATTTGTTGTTATATCTGTTGGCAATGGAACACTGTCTAAATGTCTCCATTCATTATCAAGCACTTGTATATCACCGGTATATATTTTAGGTAAACATTCTACAAGAGGATACAATGAAGGCATCATATCCCGCGATCTTGAGTCAATGAATTTATCAGGAATAAAATATGATGTCATTTGCCATAGTGGGTCATTTAATTCAAATCTTTTTTTAATTTCCTCACACAATTTAATCATAAAGAACCTACATCTTTCCTTCACATCTTCTACCATTTTAATGTTACTGTTAAATTCCTCTTTTTGCAATAATCCAAGAACATATGAACCTAAATATATATTGTTTAATGGTACATGGTTAGTACTGTTAGCTGGATCAAAGGTGTAAATTTCAGATTTATCCAGTAGTTCCTTCTGACAAAAATATTGCAGTGTTGTCTTATACAATCTGTTAAGATGAAAATTAACATGAAAGATTGTTGGAGTCTCCCTCTGAAACAACAAATTTAGACTAGTCAATGTTGGTAAAATAAATTTTAAAAAATTTAGATAAAGAAACACAGAGGGGTCATTGATATCTTTTAAAATTAGTGTTACACTTCTTAATCTTTCTTTCTTTTCCATTACTGAAAAATATTCTTTCAATGCATCCCATTGTTCTAATATCCTCTCTACAGCCTGATGGAGTGACAACCAACGTGTTTGACTTGGATGGAGAATTTTGTGTGGTTTTATGTCTAGTAAGGTTTGAAATTGTTTAAATTCATATTTGCGTTTGGCACTGTGAGCAAAATAGGTATAAATACTTCTAATCAAATCTTCACAATGTCTGGGAAGAGTCTTAGCTGCTTCGGAAGCACACAAGTGGAGAGAATGACAAATACATTTTAAAATTGTAATCCCTGGAAAGCTTTCCCTTAACCTACTGCATAAAGAGTTTGATTCTCCCATTAAGTTCGATGCTCCGTCTGCAGCAAAACCAACCAAATTATTCAGGGGAATATCATGAAAATTTAAAGTTTCAATAACCATGTTATACAGTGACTGGCCAGAACATCCAGTCGTTTGCATACTGTCACCATAAATGTTAATTAAATCTAGCATTTTTGTAACAATTATTCCTTTGGCTGAATTATAAAATTTTGCTATCACTGTAAGACATTTGGTTGCACTGACATCAGTTGACTCGTCAATAATTATGGAAAATTTATGCTGCCTCAAATCTCTCACGAACTCTTCTGAGATAACTAAACCAAGTTTCTTTGTAATTTCTGTACACTTTGTTCTTTTCATGTGTAATCCCTGGGCAATGGCAGAGTCGGGAAATATTGTTTTAAAAAGATCTGTCATATGGTCAGCAATGAGGAAAGGTAAATTGTGTTCGGCCATGAAACATATTAATAATACATATGCTAGGTTTATTTTATACCGAATATCTTGACATCCCTGCTGCTGGTCTTCTTGACGAGATTCTTGACTTGAGCTGGCTGCATGAATTTGTGTTTTCTGTGGGACAGGAAATGATAATTTTTCTAGGTGTATGTTTAATATTGCTTAATTATTTTTCATAATATGCCATGATTGGTTCTTTTAACCTATGATTAAATGAAAAGGTTGCCTTACCTTGTGACGTTTTATTGTTGTAAGATCCCCAGAAAACGTCTTTTGGCATTTGTTGCAGTATGCTTTAGTTGGATCATCATCTACTTTTTCTAGCCATGGTCTAAAATCGTCCATGTGTAACCATTCATCCCTTATTTTGCGTTTACCAGCCATGTCAATCTGAAAACAATATCAAATATGTCAATTTACAAGAGTTATAGGAAGGCATTCCGTTTTCTGTTAAGTGCCGTATAATTTGTTAAATGTTATAATGGATAACTTCTCTATTTTCATTACACTCATAAAAAGTTACAATTTTCAATTAAAAGGTAATGTTTACCTATTAACACTTACCGGAGTTTGAGGGAAATATGTCGGCGAGAAATCTAAAGTTTGTATTGTAGCTCTGGAGCACCTTGGATGATGTCTTCTATGTGAATGCACCCAGGGAACTGACATCTGCTTCAAATATGTTTACAGTATCTGTCTTGATTTGACATAAATTGGTTAATAATTTATATGTTATTAATGAATTTATACGTACAATGCAATTCCATACCGTAAAGAATTTGTAAAAATATTTAAACAAATATTTTTATGCTGCTTTCCCATGAAAATGCTTAATTTAATTTTGTAGAATAATATTCTACACACAGAAGAACCCGAAAACGTCCATTATAATTAGTGCTAAATATAATTCTAAGGACTTATTTAATGATGAAAAACATCATCTTTTATCAGTATTTATTTCCATTCATGTAAGGACAGTTTTTACAAATTATATATTTAGTTTTTAATTTGGTTTCTTTGCCTAGTGTGGATGTAGAAAAATATTCTACGATCAGTTGCCAGATGTCGCTATTTTTCTACGTTTCTCAGCAAAATTCTACAAAACGGCAACAACTTCAAATCCACATTAGCAGTGTTACCATATTGGTTACCAGTGTTACCATACATGTGTGTCACTGTAACTATTAAAAAATATATAGTCTAGAAAAAAAGCATGAGGATAAAAAAAATGATCATTCGTTCATTCATTCATTCTTTCATTTATATATATACTTTTTTTTTTTTAGGTGAGGTTTTGGGTTCAACCTCAACCTCAAACCTCAAATCAACCTCAAACCTCAAATCAACCTCAAACCTCAAATCAACCTCAAACCTCAAATCAACCTCAAACCTCAAATCAACCTCAAATCTCATATCAACCTCAAACCTCATATCAACCTCAAACCTCATATCAACCTCAAACCTCAAATCAACCTCAAACCTCAATTCAACCTCAAACCTCATATCAACCTCAAACCCCATATCAACCTCAAACCTCAAATCAACCTCAAACCTCAATTCAACCTCAAACCTCATATCAACCTCAAACCTCAAATCTCAAATCAACCTCAAATCTCATATCAACCTCAAACCTCATATCAACCTCAAACCTCAAATCAACCTCAAACCTCAATTCAACCTCAAACCTCAAATCAACCTCAAACCTCAAATCAACCTCAAACCTCAAATCAACCTCAAATCTCATATCAACCTCAAACCTCAAATCAACCTCAAACCTCAAATCAACCTCAAACTTCATATCAACCTCAAACCTCAAATCAACCTCAAACCTCAAATCAACCTCAAATCTCATATCAACCTCAAACCTCAAATCAACCTCAAACCTCAAATCAACCTCAAATCTCAAATCAATTTATCTATTTAATAAGATGAAAAATTTCACTTTATATAATATATTTTTTACTTAAAATTGTAAAATATGACAAAAATGTCTTAATTGTTTCATTTATTACTCGTCTATTTATCTATCTATTGACAATTTGTTGATGGCATCTAATAGATAATTTTATTGTCTATCTTTTCGTATATACATGTATCAATTTATCTATTTCCTATGTTGAGAAATTTCACTTTATATATTATATTTTTGACTAAAAATTGTAAAATATGACCAAAGTGTCGCACATTTTTCTTTAATTACTCGTCTATTTATCTATCTATCAACAATTTGTTGATGGCATCTAATAGATAATTTTATAGTCTATCTTTTGGTATATACATGTATCTGTTTATCTTTTTCCTAAGATTCGAAATTTTACTTTATATAAGATATTTTTGACTAAAAATAGTAAAATATGACAAAAGTGTCCCATTTTTTCGGTAATTACTCGTCTATTTATCTATCTATCGACAATTTGTTGATGGCACCTAATAGATAATTTAATTGTCTATCTTTTGGTATATACATGTATATATTTATCTATTTCCTAAGATGAGAAATTTCACTTTATATAATATATTTTTTACTAAAAATTGTAAAATGTAACCAAAGTTTCCCGTTTTTTTCGTTAATTACTCGTCTATTTATCAATCTATCAACAATTTGTTGATGGCATCTAATAGATAATTTTATCGTCTATTTTTTGGTATATACATGTATCTATTTATCTTTTTCCTAAGATTCGAAATTTTACTTTATATAATACATTTTTTACTAAAAATTGTAAAATATGACAAAAATGTCTTAATTGTTTCATTTATTACTCATCTATTTATCTATCTATTGACAATTTGTTGATGACATCTAATAGATAATTTTATTGTCTATCTTTTGGTATCTATTTATCTATTTCCTAAGATGAGATATTTCACTTTATATAATATATTTTTTACTAAAAATAGAAAAATATGACAAAAGTGTCTTAATTTTCTTGTTTATTACTCCTCTATTTGTCTATCTATCAACAATTTATTGATGGCATCTAATAGATAATTTTATTGTCTATCGTTTGGTTTATACATGTATCTATTTATCTTATTCCTAAGATGAGAAATTTCACTTTATATATTATATTTTTTTACAAAAAATTGTAAAATATGATAAAATTGTCCCGCTTTTTTCGTTAATTACTCGTCTATTTATCTATCTATCAACAATTTGTTGATGGCATCTAATAGATAATTTTATCGTCTATCTCTCGGTATATACATGTATCAATTTATCTATTTCCTTATTTCCTAAGATTCGACATTTTACTTTATATAATATATTTTTGACTAAAAATAGAAAAATATGACAAAAGTGTCTTAATTTTCTTGTTTATTACCATCTATTTGTTTATCTATCAACAATTTGTTGATGGTATCAAATAGATAATTTTATCATCTATTTTTTGGTACATACATGTATCTATTTATTTATTTCTTAAGATTCGAAATTTTACTTTATATAAGATATTTTTGACTAAAAATAGTAAAATATGAAAAAAATGTTGTTAATAATAAAAGCAGTGTTGCCAATAATAAATACACTCCATATGTACAATCACACCCTCATACGCACATAGAAATATCAACCCCTGTGTATCTCAGTAACTATCAACAATTCCATGTACGCGAAAAAGCATGAACATACATACACTCCATACGTACACACACACCCTCATACGCACATAGAAATATCAAACTCAGAAAATTCCACCAGAAGTCCTATATGTCTGTGTATGTGTATGTGTGTACGTGTGTGTGTATATGTGAACGTGTAATACAGTATTATGTAAAAAACAGCAACAATAATTATAAATACCGTTATGAAATAATGCTTAATTATACGTGTGTGTGTGTGTACGTGCATGTGTGTGTGTGTATACATGTGTATATGTGTGTATGTGTGTGTGTATGTATGTGTACGTGTGTGTGTGTATGTATGTGTACGTGTGTGTGTGTATGTATGTGTACGTGTGTGTGTGTGTGTGTACATGTGTGTATGTACGTGTGTCTGTGTGTGTACGTGTGTGTGTATGTGTGTGTGTATGTGTGTGTGTACATGTGTGTGTACGTATGTGTGTATATGTGTGTGCACGTGTGTGTGTGTACATGTGTGTGTACGCGTGTATGTGTGTGTACGTGTGTGTGTACGTGTGTGTGTGTGTGTACGTGTGTGAACGTGTGTGTGTACGTGTGTGTGAGTACATGTGTGTGAGTGTGTGTGTACGTGTGTGTGTGTGTGTACGTGTGTGTGTGTGTGTACGTGTGTGTGTGTGTACGTGTGTGTGTGTGTACATGTCTGTGTGTGTGTACATGTCTGTGTGTGTGTACGTGTGTGTGTGTGTGTGTGTACGTGTGTGTGTGTGTGTGTGTGTGTGTGTACGTGTGTGTGTACATGTGTACATGTGTGTGTGTACGTGTGTGTGTGTGTGTGTGTGTACGTGTGTGTGTACGTGTGTACGTGTGTGTGTGTACGTGTGTGTGTGTGTGTACGTGTGTGTGTGCGAGCAAGCATACGCAGGCATGGTGACTTGCTAAAACTTGATTGGGGCAGGTATAAAGTAAGAGACCGCTATCATGCATTATTGTGCTTTTACTGCCAGAGATTTGGCCATATGAGGGAGAACTGTACAGCAAGAAAAAACGGTGACAAACCGACGTGCCCGAAGTGTGCAGGCGAGCACGCGAGCAACGAATGTAAGGCTAATTTCAAGAATTGCATAAACTGCATGAGGGCAAATCGTAGTGGTGAGCGAGGTCATACGGTGAATGAACATTGTTGTCCACTGTTAATGTTGGAAATTGCAAGAGTGAAGGACAATACTGATCATGGCTTCCTATAGTAGCACATTTAAAATGAAATGTGGATTGTTAAACGTGCAGTCTGTTAGAAACAAAACATTTGAAATTCGAAGTATTATAAATGATGAGGATCTGGATATATTTGCTATCACCGAAACATGGTTATCTCATATCGATTCGGCTGTGATCAACGAGTTGACACCTGACACTCATAATTTTTTCCATAATCCTAGATGTGGACAGCGGGGAGGAGGAGTTGGTTTGTTTCTCACCAGCTCTATTCGGAAATCTAGGAAGTGTAAGACACGAAAATACAATAGCTTTGAAGTACTACAAGTTCAATGTGAGGTAAATGGGATTAAAATTGTCGTCGTCGTGGTATACAGACCACCGAGCTCTAGTGCTAGCTTATTTATGGAG
The DNA here is from genome assembly GCA_034508575.1 of Petrolisthes manimaculis. Taxonomy (NCBI): domain Eukaryota; kingdom Metazoa; phylum Arthropoda; class Malacostraca; order Decapoda; family Porcellanidae; genus Petrolisthes; species Petrolisthes manimaculis. The sequence continues at coordinate 373,789 of JAWZYT010001678.1, forward strand.
GAATTTGTGCTCTTTTTAGAGACTATTGATATGGTGAGTGCGATGATCATCATATGTGGTGATTTCAATCTGTGGTTCGACGATTTGGACGCACGGTATGTTCGACCTTTCATTAACACCATGGCGACATTCAACCTTGAAAATGGTGTTGACAGACCAACATCCATTGGGGGCCACACAATTGACCTGGTCTTTACGGACAGAACACGAAATATGGTTCAAAACATGCATGTAGATGAAGTTTGTACTATTTCACCGACACATAAACTAATAACTTTTCAATTACCCATGGAAACTAGTAGACAGCGGCAGAGGAAGATCATTAAATACAGTTCTAAGAAAACTTTGGACCCTGATATTCTTATCAGAAATATCAGCAGTAGCATGTGCTCCAAATATAATGACACTTGTATTCACTTGTCACCCAGCCAGGAGGAATGTCACGAGTGTTTATATGACCTTTACAATGCTACTGTAAGAGTAGAGTACGAGAAGATGTGTCCTCTTGCAATGAAGGAGATTGTCGTAAAAAATTAATCGCCATGGTTCAATGGTGAAATAATGCGAGCAAAAAAGTAAAAGAAAAAGAAAGAAAAAATATGGCGCGCTCGTCGTACTGCTGAAGCAAGGAAAGATTATAATCGAGCGCGGAATTATGAAAAAATCCTAATCATACGAAGGAAACGAGAATATTATAGAGAGAAAACTTCAATGGCTGGGACAAATATAAATAAGCTGTATAGAGTTTTGGATAATTTAACCGGGTATAAAAAGAAAAACAGGTTACCCGAGGGCTACACAGACAGAGAGTTAGCTGATAAATTTTTGATCTTCTTCGATGGTAAGATTAAGAAGATTGTATCAGCCTTTAACATTATTGACTTGGAGAGACAAACAGTGAATGTGAAAGTTCCGAATGTGAGGTTATCGGCTTTTTGCACCGTTGATGCATCAGCAGTTGGGAACGTTATTAAACAGGCAAAATTTACCTACTGTGTCAATGATCCCATACCTATGAATTTGCTTATCAACAGCGGATGTTTTGAGAAAATGGTTGATATCACGACTAAATTGGTAAATAGAAGTATAACTGACGGCTTTTTTCCGGACTCTGAAAAACACGCGATTGTCAAACCTGTAATTAAGGGAAAACTCGATCCCCAGAGTCTAACTTCATTCCGCCCAGTGTCGAACTTGACATTTCAGTCGAAAATCTTGGAATGCATTATCTTATCGCAGTTGAGTGATCATCTATACAGTGTCGGAGCGATTCCTGACAGTCAGTCTGCTTACCGACGCCTGTACTCTACTGAGACTGCTCTGTGTTCGGTGGTAAGTGAGATGCGCGATCTCTTAGACGACGGGAGGTGCGGTCTACTATTGATGCTAGACTTGAGTGCTGCCTTCGACACCGTAGTGCACAACATTCTACTTCATGATTTTGAAAACTTTGGAATTAAAGGAATGGCTCTTTCATATCTCAGGAGTTATCTGGAAAACAGGACTTACAGTGTTCAAATTGGGGAGTCTTTCTCATACACGAAACCGTTAACAAGGGGTGTTCCTCAAGGAAGCGTGTTGGGACCGGTCTTATTCAGTGTGTACACAGCTGACTTGTCGAACCTATTAGAGGAACATGGAGTGTTTTACAAGCTATTCGCTGACGACACACAATTTTATTTGTCAGTGAACAACATACAGAATACGGAAATTGAGGTGAAGACGATTATGACTGATATCAAGAAGTGGATGAACTCTCGTCAATTGAAATTGAATGAGGATAAGACCGAGTGTCTATTTGTTGGTCGTCAACTTGATTTTGATCGCTTGCTTAGCCGGAATTTACATATAAATGAGTTTGAATTGACAGTGAGGAATGTAGTGAAAGACCTTGGAGTGTTACTAGACAGTGAATTGACAATGAAGGCACAAATTACTCAAACTGTAAACCTAGCAGGATACCACTTGCGGAACATCGCATTCGTGAGGAAGTACTTGGATGATTACACTATAAAATTGCTTATTCACAACCATGTGATAAGCAAGTTGGATTATTGCAGTTCTCTATATTTTGGTCTGCCAAATTATTTGTTGAAAAAACTACAGCTCGTCATGCATAGGGCTGCGCGATTAATTAAAGGGCAGTCGTCCAGAGAACGAATAACTCCTGTATTGATTGAATTACACTGGCTGCCGATCAAGGCGAGAATTATATATAAACAATGCGTTATGGTGTACCAAGCATTGAAATTTGGGAAACCTGAATATTTGAAAAATATGCTGGTTGATTTTCCAGCAAACCCCGGTGTAACACTGAGGCACAGTGTGGAAATTCATAGACTGTATGAACCAAGATTCTTCAGGGAGGCTGGACGTAGGGCCTTTGATAGAAGTGCCCCGCGGCTCTACAATAAACTACCATTAAGTGTCAAGATGGCTGATAATGTGAACATCTTCAAACGGAGATTGAAGACATTCCTATTTACTGACTGTTATGACCTGAAAAATGGAGTGATTAAAGAAGATTAGGCGTGCTAGTGATTTCATCACGGGGGATGTGGAGCGTTGCCCTGCGACGGAACGTCCCCAGGAAACACAACAACAAGTAACAAGTAAGTAACAAGTACGTGTACGTGTACGTGTACGTGTGTGTGTGTGTACGTGTGTGTGTATGTGTGTACGTTTGTGTGTACGTACGTGTGTACGTTTGTGTGTACGTACGTGTGTACATGTGTGTGTACGTGTGTACGTATGTGTGTGTATGTGTGTGTGTACGTGTGTGTATGTGTGTGTACGTATGTGTGTGTAAGTGTGTCTGTGTGTGTGTGTGTGTGTAAGTGTGTGTGTGTGTGTACGTGTGTGTGTATGTGTACGTGTGTGTGTGTGTGTACGTGTGTGTGTGTGTGTACGTGTGTGTGTGTGTACGTGTGTGTGTGTTTGTGTATGTGTGTGTGTGTGTGTGTGTGTACGTGTGTGTGTGTCAGTATGTGTGTGTGGGTGTGTTTACGTGTGTACGTGTGTGTGTGTTTGTACGTGTGTGTACATGTGTGTGTACATGTGTGTGTACATGTGTGTGTGTACGTGTGTGTGTGTGTGTACATGTGTGTGTGTGTGTACGTGTGTGTGTACGTGTGTACGTATGTGTATGTGTGTGTGTACGTGCGTGTGTGCGTACATGTTTGTGTCTGTATGTGTGTGTGTGTATGTGTACGTGTGTTGTACGTGTGTGTGTGTGTACGTGTGTGAGTGTGTACGTGTGTGAGTGTGTACGTGTGTGTGTGTGTACGTGTGTGTGTGTGTGTACGTGTGTGTGTGTGTGTGTGTGTGTGTGTGTGTGTGTGTGTGTAAGTATGTGTGTGTGTGTCTGTATGTGTGTGTGTACGTGTTTGTGTCTGTATGTGTGTGTGTGTGTGTACGTGTGTGTGTGTCTGTATGTGTACGTGTTTGTGTCTGTGTGTGTGTGTGTGTGTGTACGTGTGTAAAAACGGTACAAAATGGTCATAGTGCGTGTCTCCCCACTTGTTCGTGATGTAATTATGAAGACATCTGCCCTCTACATACAAAATATGAGATGTGGAACATATGACAGGTATTGGGTTAGGAGATGTGGTCACTGCCTGTGATTTGGGCATGTCACAGAAGGATGTCATATGACTGAACCAAGATGTGGTCACTGTGCAGGTACTCATCTGTCATCAGTCTGCCCAAATAGTACAATGGAGAAGTGTCATAACTGCATTGTATCATCACGAGCTGAAGTGAATCATAAGGCTTTCAACACAAAATGTCCCTCTTTTATTGCAGCTAAGGAAGCAACCATAAGGAACACGATGACAATGTCTGATGAAATGCCAAAACACTAAATAGAGTTGGTGTTGATGAAGGTACAGTCTCGGTATTCAACAATGATGATATAATAACACCTTCCACTACCACTAGTTCAACGACTCCATACACAACAGTAATGTTTGGCAATATAGCTGGATTATTAACTCGGAATGATAAGACAAAACTCAAGATTCTAAATGAAGAAGCAACTACAGAAAATGCCATAATCGTTGCATTAACAGAATCACACCTAACAGAAAATCAGTTTGATTCGGAAATTCAGCTGAATGGATATATATGCTATCACACCGACAGAACAACAGGCAGGAAAAAAGGTGGTGTAGTAACCTATATACATAATACATGTTCAACCAGTGTAGATATATTGGCAGCAGATTCAAACTTGTACATGAAGTACAGCTTGTTATATATTAAACAACTAGATCTGGTAGTTATAACACTATACAGACCTCCAGAATGTCTGAGTAATATGTTCATCACACCATTAGAGGAGATCAGGACTAAACTGGGAGCAGTGAGTACAGGTTTGCCCAATATCATCCTTACTGGTGATTTTAACTTCCCAAGTATAGACTGGAAAACAGAGAGAGTCATTGGTGGAGGAGCAGCATATAGACAACAAGCTGAATCACTCATGGAGTTTGCCAGAGACTTATGCTTGCAACAATTCATTGATTTGCCTACACGAGAAGACAACATTCTGGACCTATTTTTTACAAACCACAACGATATCGTACAGGAGTATGATGTAAATCCTTGGAGGGCAAGCGATCACCGTTTGGTCACTGTTAAAACATCGATAATGATACATAAACCTGCAGAGTTATCACAAGATAGACAGAATACTGGCTTTAGTAAACTAAATCTATTTAGCTCCCTAACCAACTAGTCAGCAATAAAATACGAGTTAAGCCAAATAGCTTGGTCCTCGTTGGAAGGTGGTCACCAGCCTACAGTCCTATATGAAGAGATACTGCAGGTATGCTTGGACATTTGTACCCGGCACTCCCCAACAAGATGCCTGAACAACAAAAGAACAATATTCCTAGAGACCGGCGAATATTAATGAGAAAACGAACAGTAATACAGAAGAAGTTAAAAACTACAAAATCCGACAACAATAAGTGACTTATGGAAGCAAAACTGGATAGGATGGAGCAGGAGCTGAGGGATTCTGTGCTTAGACAGCAACATTCAGCTGAAATGACTGCAGTGGATGCTATAAGAATTAACCCTAAATATTTTTACACCTTTGTGAGAAATAAATCAAACTTGAAAGCTGACGTCATGGCATTGACAGGTACAGATGGTAACTTGGAGAGTGATCCACCTAAACTGTGCGAACTATTTAGTCAACAATTTATAAAAGTTTTTAGTGTACCAATAAGAACAAAGACTATCCATGATCCAGATGCATTTTTTAATAGTGCAATGGCGGAACAACAGGAATTAAGGGAACTACCATTTACGGAAGCTGATGTCTTGACAGCAATTCGGACCATTCGTACTACTGCAGCCCCAGGACCTGACGAATTCCCTGCAATCATTTTGAAAAACTGTGACAGTGAGTTAGCCAAACCACTGCAAATGTTATACAGTAGCTCCTTCCAAACCAGAATTATACCAGATCTCCTGAAACAAGGCAAAATAACACCAATTTATAAGAAGGGCCTACGTGCTGAACCATCAAACTAAAGACCTGTTGCCCTTACATCCCATATAATAAAAATCATGGAAAAGATTATAGTTAAGAATATGACATCCTATATGGAAAGAAATCATTTAATGAATCCAGGACAACATGGTTTTCGTGCAGGACACTCTTGTCTCTCACAGCTTATTGAACATCAAGAAAATATAGTGGAGTCACTAGAAAAAGGTAACAATGTTGATGTAGTCTATTTGGATTTTGAAAAAGCCTTTGATAAGGTCGACCATGGGGTTCTTTTGCATAAATTGCAGAACCTTGGAATCACGGGTACACTTGGAAAATGGATATACTCTTTTCTAACTAACCGAACCCAATTTGTGGCTGTAAAGGGAGCTATTTCACAGGCAACTGAGGTCATGAGTGGTGTACCACAGGGGTCTGTCTTGGGCCCCCTGCTATTTTTGATACACATTGCAGACATCAACAGCTCAATCGTCCACTCCACTGTAAGATCATTTGCAGACGATACCAGGATACAGTGTGAAATAACAAATGTAAACAGTACAGTGAACTTACAAGACGATCTTAATGTTATCTATACCTGGGCAGAGGAGAATAATATGAGTTTTAATGATACAAAATTTGAGTTGATATGGTACGGAAAGAACAATGATATCAAGAACCAAACCACATATAAAACACTCAAGAGAGT
>JAWZYT010001678.1:385000-446671 GCA_034508575.1 Petrolisthes manimaculis
TGACCGCGGTACGGACGTTAAGGGTTAAGAGCGGGAGCTTTTGAAGGGTTTTCCTTCATGTTCTTGTTCCTTTGACTATCGCAGTAGTAGACTCTTGTTTGTAAACAAAGCCTTGTTTACTCCTTTTTGGTAAATCTTTAACAGAGCTCCACCTGTAGTTAAGTCAAAGTAAATACCATGCTTAAATACATATTAGTTACTATTCTTTAAGTGGAACCATCATGTTGCCAAGAACAGCTACAATTACAATAATATAATCCATGATTGGCCACAGAGTAGCGTCCACCGAATGAGAACAAATTTTGAAAGTCTTCATCCTCTGAATTGCCCTTTCAACATGAATACGTAGGGCTGCTATTTTCCGTGTTGTAGTTATTTCATTTTGATTTAGTGTCCTCCTTGTTCCATTCTCCATCTTTCTTGTAAAAGGTGTCATATATAATTTTGCACCTCGCTGAAGGAGGAAGTCACCAATATTAAACCCTCTATCTGCCATAATAGCATCTCCTGGCTCTACCTTTTCAAGAAACTCCATTTCTGTTATGTACCTGTCAGAAACATTTCCTGCATAAACTCTTGATACAAATGTTATATGTCCCAAAGGTGTTACTACTACAAGGAACTTCAATGTACGTATTACGATGCTTGTATGATGAGTAAGTAGCAGCTTGTATAGAAGGATTAGTTGCTTTTACTGTAAAGACCTCAGTACAGTCTAAGATTATTCTAGTGTTTGCAAATTCAGAAGGATAATCTACTGGAAGACACTCACATACTGTTGCAGCACTAGGCCATATAAGGCACCCATTCAATATATCGTAGATTATACGTACCCATATGGAGACAGTATTACTCTCAATAGTTCTACTCACTTCAAAAAAATGGCCTAACATTTGGTAGTCAAAGCCTACTCTTATAAACACAAGAGTCATTAAGTATTTTTCGAAGTGAGACAGTTTCCTAAGTCTGTTTGACCGAGATCTCTTTTCTGACGTAGTTTCCTCGGCAACATGAAACACATAATCTAAATGTCCTCTGTCAACCATTCCTGTATACTTCTTAATAGTTTTGCTACTCTCTAATATTTTTGTTGTGAAGGCTGTCCGCAGAGGTCCCTCACCACTCGGCTTCACCTGAAAAAAGTAATTATCATTATACCTAAGCTGCAGCATGAAAGTAAATATATTGCAAAGATACAGATGCCACCAACTTGTGGAATACATGATGGGTTGCACATACAATGACACTATACGTGAAACAACTAAATATGCAAAAAAACTGGGTAAACATTAAGGCCTGGGGCCGATAAGTGAGAATGAATGGTGGTGTGTCCTCATTTTAGTCCTGGTAGTTCCCCCTTTTTCAGAGGATGTACATATTGTATAGATAAAAGCACTAACCTTTTCAGTCTTATCATGCTTCACCTGGTCAATCTGCACCCCTGAATCTCCTACTTGTATTCCTACTTTTGCTTCTCTGTCTGGAAGTGCACTCGCATAAGTGTGGTCTGCAGTAGCCAGCATTGTCTTCTCTTGAACTGAAAATTTTAAAAAGATATTTCACTTTTTTATACAAAATGCCTTCTCCCACAAGTGGTCTATCTACCAAAATGAAAGTGATTGAGAAAGAAGATAACTATAACATTGAATTTTGTCATAGAAAAGGAAAACATTAAAGACATAACTTTATTTCACTGTTTTACCAGTTCTGTAAGACATGAAAAATAACCATTCAAACCATAAACAGATTTGGTCAATAAATTCCTTCTCTGTGGCTTATTATGACCAAATATTGAGATAATTACCTGCATGTGTAGATGCCGACACATTCTGATTGCTGGATACTTCAACCACACACCAGTCCTGAATGTCATCAAGCAACATCTCTTCCTCACTTATTGTAGGTTGACTAACATTAGATGTGGGTGCTGTGCTTGAAGGGATGCTTGTACATGGTTCATCAACTTCCACATTAGGTACTTTGACTTGACACTGAAGGCTATTTTTCTCTCTTGTTATCACTTCCATGACGTTTTTAGCTCCGGCCTCAGCCGAGAGCTCAAGGTCTTATCTCCCCATCCATTATAATGAAAAAGAACTGGGTCGGAATTTTCTCCCTTCGGTTTCCCTTAGTCCCATCCTATGGAATGCAAGGAGCAAATAGCATTGTTTTTCATGGCCTTCCAACCTGCTCCCCTCCTGCACCTTGCTTCACAGAGCTTTCTTCTCTTAGGGGAATTCATAGCAGCTGGAAACCTTGCCCAACCTTTGAGGTAGCGATGTCTCATATTCTTTTTCTGTCTTGAGTCTGATTTGCAGTCGGCCACGGCACATGCGTAATTTGTCATGGTTAAATAACTATAACCAAGACGAAGCTGGAGCTACAAGCAGAATCTGCTACGACAGTGTTGTTAGTTGCTACAGGATATTGTAGCCACTTGGTGGCGGGAAACCTCCTAAAGTCTAGGCAAACGAACAAAAGTAGCCCAACCAGTGGCCAGAGAAAGAACAAATTCTTAGTATATACGTCATTATATTGTAATTCATTCTTAAAAATTCATATTTTGTGAAGATTAATGTACGATTTGGATTATTCAAAGGTCGTACATGAACAATTTACGCGTCAGCAGTCATTCGCAAAGTAGCCCAATGTGGCCCGAAAACCATAAGAATGGCAACAGAGGCGCAGAACATCCAGTTTGTTTATGTTTGCTCATACCCCAGCCACCCCAGAAACCAGAGAGTACGGGCTTATGATTATTCTACTTTGTGATAAGGCTTGTGCTTAGTCTTTTTCATTTAACGGCTCATACACGGACTAATTTGACTTTAAAATATTATTTATGACTTTACAATAGTATCCTTTTGCATAAACATGTAGCATTATAAGGTTGTAGTCAATTATGATCGCCATTCATCCTAATAATAAACTAGGCATTTCTTACTTTAGTAAAGTTTGTAGATATATAGTTTTATAGAGGAGATAAACGTATATGAGCATTCATTGGTTAATTTTAATTAATCTAAAGATTATTTTCTTATATATAACTAAATATCTATTCATATTATGACTATAATACCTTTTTCCTGTGAATGTGCTCGTAGCCTCCTTAAACTAATTTGCCCATTATATACATATATACCAAAGATGACGACCATTGAGAACATTCATATAAGAATTTATATTATATTACATGTTTAATTATATGTACCACAAGTATATCTTCACCCTGAGACATATACGGTCATTATCAAAGAACAGTAAAAAAAAACAAATACAAACGTATTTATGAGCTTTTAAATAACAATGTAGAAACATAATATGAATGAGAAAAATGTGGTTATATTAATAATAAAGAAGGTGGCCCCGTTAACTGCTAAGTTCATGATAAAAAAATAACAAATCTGGAGGTATGTGGTAAGATTTTCCCCCTCCCCTTGCACCTCCTATTGGCAAGAGCTGTCACAAGTTCGGAAATTTCTGCCCAACTTCAGACACTTGAAAATTGAAAAAAAGAATAAGCCAATTTAGCATGGTTAATTTTGTTTGTTATATGTATTGAATAAGAAGAAGCCAATTTAACATGGTTAATTTTGTTTGTTATATGTATTGAGTAGGTAAGGTACTGTAGGCTACCTGGCTGACTGGCTAACACATGACACTAATACCAATAACATTGTACCATTATTAACACAATTATTCACAAAAACACGTAAAAAATGTCCAAAGTTTGGGTGTTTTATGGTACGATATATGTAATAATAATAATAATAATAATAATAATAATAATAATAATAATAATAATAATAATTTTCATATTAATAGTAATAATAATAATAATAATAATAATAAAAATTGCACCATTATTGACACATGTAATTTTTTTTCCTAAATTTAGGTGTTTTATATATTAATAATAATAATAATAACTTTGATCTAGGTCTTACTTACCTTGTAAAACTTCCAATAGTCTGCTCAGGTTAGGTCCTGGTAGTCTGCTCAGGTTAGGTCCTGGTAGTCTGCAATGGTTAAGATTAGGTTAGATTAGATTAGATTAGGTTAGGTTAGGTTAGGTTGGGTTAGGTTAGGTTATTTATGTATGGATAAAACATTAAATTTGCACAATAAAATGGATGTTAAAAATGAACTCATCACTTAAATGAAAAAAGTCTTAGAATGGTGTAAATAAATGGGTAATAAAGGTAGAAACACCATACACAATAACTATAATTCTTTCAATATTTACCGATAATAATAATCATAAAAGTAGTTGAAGTAGTAATAATAATAGTAGTTATAATAATAATAAAAATGGTAGTAATAATAATAATAGTTAATAATAGTTAATAACAGTTAGATGGCAGAACAGAGTGGAAGAGTATGTAAAGGAGAGTAACATGAGGGACAGAGTAGGGGTGGACCAAGTAAGGAGGGAGTGTTGGAACAGGGAAGACTGGAGACTTTTCTGCCGTGGCCACCCCCTTGGGGGGAGTTCCCGGAGGGAGCGAGGCATCAGAGCTATAGATAGATAGATAGATAGATAGATAGATCATAAGGTATTATTACAGAATAACTGGGTTTTCGGCTAGGCTTGAGCAGTATCACCACATTAGGTTAGGTCCTGGAAATTTGCCCAGGTCATTTTATGATAGTTTACACTGGTTATACCCGGTAGTTTGCCCAGGTTAGGTCCGGTAGTTTGCCCAGGTTAGGTCCCGGTAGTTTGCCCAGGTTAGGTCCCGTAGTCTGCCCAGGTTAGGTCCCGGTAGTTTGCCCAGGTTAGGTCCCGTAGTCTGCCCAGGTTATGTCCCGTAGTCTGCCCAGGTTAGGTCCAGTAGTCTGCCCAGGTTAGGTCCCGGTAGTCTGCTGTGGTCTAGGTCTAGGTTAGGTCAGGTCAGGTAAGACTAGTTTCCAAATCATGTTTGTAAACGGGGCATATCTCGAAAACGAGGCATTTCCGAGAGAAACACCATAGATGAAAAGTGTCTTAGAATGGTCCAAAATAGTGGGTAATGATATTAATATATACAATATAGTGAACCCAGGTTTTCTGTAAATTTTCCCATAATAATTCTTCTTCATAAATACCTTGGTGTAGTCATTGTAATCCTCCTTTTGTAAATCCCTTGATGTAAATCTTCGTATGCAAATCCTTCTTCTGTAATCCCACTTCTGAAATAAATAAATTTAACGTTAATTAATATATTTCTTGTTAATTAAATCCTTTATCAATAAAATCCCCTTATTTCTCCAATATGTCCTTATTTATATACCCTTAAAATAACAGTGAACCCTTAAAAATAATAAAACAAAATCATTTTAATATTTATGGTAACATTTTTAGCACAGCCATTATTATCCACCCTTATTTAAACCCTTCAAAATTCCCTTATTTCACCAACTTACCCTTATTTATGTCCCTTCACCATTAACTGTATTCCCTTAACTAACCCTTAATATAATCTTGAGCCCTTAAAATATCCTTAAATGCCCTTAAAATGCAAATAAATACTAAAATATTCCCTTGCCAGGCTTTGAGCTTCACAGAGGTAAACAAACTGAGGCATCAGTGTTGCCAGTGATGATCTGAGGCGTCAGTGTTGCCAGTGATGATGATGACTGTGTGTCACCTTTACAACGGTACTCTCTCACTGTCTATCCTTCTTCCTATCACTATCTTCCTATCCTATTCTGTACTACCTCCAGTCTATTCAATGTTGTTCCTATCCTATGTATGTGTGTATGTATGTATGTATGTATGTATGTATGTATTAGCTCTACACCTTGACACACTTCCTACCTTTCCATACACCTTACCACACTTCCTACCTTTCCATACACCTTACCACACTTCCTACCTTTCCATACACCATACACTATTTCATACTTATTAGCTCTACACCTTACCACACTTCATACCTTTCCATACACCTTACCACACTTCCTACCTTTCCATACACCTTGACACACTTCCTACCTTTCCATACACCTTGACACACTTCCTACCTTTCCATACACCTTACCACACTTCCTACCTTTCCATACACCTTACCACACTTCCTACCTTTCCATACACCTTACCACACTTCCTACCTTTCCATACACCTTACCACACTTCCTACCTTTCCATACACCATACACTACTTCATACTTATTAGCTCTACACCTTGACACACTTCCTTGTCTTCCTACCCACTGGTTTGCTCTTGATAACCTATCAGTCTTTGTCCTATCACACCCTTTCTCATCCACAATTATTCCTAAGTATCTATATATTGTGTCCTTTCAATCCCATTTCCACCCAGTCTCCACGTACTACCTATATCCCGGTCATCCTCATCTTATCACTCCCAAACTTGACATTAAAATCATTCCCATACTCTGTAATTACATCAAGTATTCTCTACAGAACCTCACCTAGCTGTCTCTCTCACCTGTCTCTCTCACCTAGCTGTCTCTCTCACCTGTCTCTCTCACCTGTCTCTCTCATAATCACCACATCATTTGCATATAACAAAATACTCACTACATACTCCCCTATTACCTACATTTTTCCTCAGTCTTCTACATTTCCTATTACTCTCTTTCCTCTTCTTCCTCACATTCTCATTATCTTTATTCCACCAACTCTTCATCAAACTTCTTTTATTTCTATTCCTTACCCTTCCTATCCTTTTCTCACCCACCTCTGTCACTTTCCTAACCAGGGAATTATTCAGTTCATCCACTCTTCCATCAAATCTATCCTTCTCTCTTATGGTCACTCATCAAATCAATCCTTCTCTCTTATGGTTAGTCATCTAATCTATCCTTCTCTCTTATGGTTAGTCATCAAATCTATCCTTCTCTCTTATGGTTAGTCATCAAATCTATCCTTCTCTCTTATGGTTAGTCATCCAATCTATCCTTCTCTCTTATGGTTAGTCATCAAATCTATCCTTCTCTCTTATGGTTAGTCATCAAATCTATCCTTCTCTCTTCATCCATCCACATATACTGTACTCTCCTCCTGGCTCTTTTCCCGTGTGTGTATTTTCCCGTGTGTGTATTTTCCCATGTGTGTATTTTCCCATGTGTGTATTTTACCATGTGTGTATTTTCCAGTGTGTGTATTTTCCCATGTGTGTATTTTCCCGTGTGTGTATTTTCCCATGTGTGTATTTTCCCATGTGTGTGTATTTTCCCGTGTGTGTATTTTCCCATGTGCGTATTTTCCCATGTGTGTGTATTTTCCCATGTGCGTATTTTCCCATGTGTGTATTTTCCCATGTGTGTATTTTCCCACGTGTGTATTTTCACATGTGTGTATTTTCACATGGATAATTATTTCATTTTCCCATGTGTGTATTTTATTTCCATGTGCATATTCTCATGTGCGTATTTTTATGTGCGTATTCTTTTCATATGTGTATTTACATGTATTTATTTTATTCATGTGCGTATTCTCATGTGCGTATTCTCATGTACGTATTCTCATGTACGTATTCTCATGTACGTATTCTCATGTACGTATTCTCATGTACGTATTCTCATGTACGTATTCTCATGTACGTATTCTCATGTACGTATTCTCATGTACGTATTCACCCCCCCCCCAGTCCCCCCCAAGCCTGCCCCCCTATTCCCACACCCCACAGTCCCTCCCAAGCCTGTCCCCTTATTCACCCAACCCCCAGTCCCCCCCAAGCCTGTCCCCTTATTCCCCCACCCCCCAGTCCCCCCCAAGCCTGTCCCCTATACCCCCACCCCCCAGTCCCCCCCAAGCCTGTCCCCTACTCCTAATCATAATAACACAGCATACATTAGCTAATAAATAATTACAGTATTAATATATAATAACAGTTATTATTATTATAAACAGATATTAGTAATTATGTTATGTAAACAAACCTTGGCTGATACTTCTCTGTTCAAATCCACATTAGCAGTGTTACCATATTGGTTACCAGTGTTACCATACATGTGTGTCACTGTAACTATTAAAAATTATATAGTCTAGAAAAAAAGCATGTGAATAAAAAAATGATCATTCATTCATTCATTCATTCTTTCATTTATGTATATTTTTTATTTTTATTTTTAGGTGAGGTTTTGGGTTCAACCTCAACCTCAAACCTCAAATCAACCTCAAACCAATTTATCTATTTAATAAGATGAAAAATTTCACTTTATATAATATATTTTTTACTAAAAATTGTAAAATATGACCAAAGTGTCCCGCTTTTTTCGTTAATTACTCGTCGATTCATCTATTTATCAACAAATTGTTAATGGCATCTAATAGATAATTTTATCGTCTATTTTTTGGTATATACATGTATCTATTTATATATTTCCTAAGATTCGAAATTTTACTTTATATAATATATTTTTGACTAAAAATTTTAAAATATGACAAAAATGTCTTATTTTCTTTTTTATGACTCATCTATTTATCTTTTTTTCAACAATATGTTGATGGCATCTAATAGATAATTTTATTGTCTATCTTTTCATTTATACATGTATCAATTTATCTATTTCCTAAGATGAGAAATTTCACTTTATATAATATATTTTTAACTAAAAATAGTAAAATATGACAAAAGTGTCTTAATTTTTTTGTTAATTACTCGTCTATTTATCTATTTATCGACAATTTGTTGATGGCATCTAATAGATAATTTTATTTTCTATCGTTTGGTTTATACATATATGTATTTATCTTATTCCTAAGATGAGAAATTTCACTTTATATATTATATTTTTTACAAAAAATTGTAAAATATTACCAAAGTGTCCCATTTCTTCATTAATTACTCGTCTATTTATCTATCTATCAACAATTTGTTGATGGCATCTAATAGATAATTTTATTGTCTATCTTTTCGTTTATACATGTATCTATTTATCTATTTCCTAAGATGAGAAATTTTCACTTTATATAATATATTTTTGACTAAAAATTGTAAAATATGACAAAAATGTCTTAATTTATTCATTTATTACTCGTCTATTTATCTATCTATTGAAAATTTGTTGATGGCATCTAATAGATAATTCTATTGTCTATCTTTTGGTATATACATATATATATTTATCTATTTCCTAAGATGAAAAATTTCACTTCATATAATATATTTTAGACTAAAAATAGTAAAATATGACCAAAGTGTCCCACATTTTTCATTAATTACTCGTCTATTTATCTATTTATCGACAATTTGTTGATGGCATCTAATAGATAATTTTATTGTCTATCGTTTGGTTTATACATATCTGTGTTTATCTTATTCCTAAGATGAGAAATTTCACTTTATATATTATATTTTTTACAAAAAATTGTAAAATATTACCAAAGTGTCCCATTACTTCATTAATTACTCGTCTATTTATCTATCTATCAACAATTTGTTGATGGCATCTATTAGATAATTTTATCATCTATTTTTTGGTATATACATGTATCTATTTATCTATTTTTTAAGATGAGAAATTTCACTTTATATAATATATTTTTGACTAAAATTAGTAAAATATGACAAAAGTGTCTTAATTTTCTTGTTAATTACTCGTTTATTTATCTATTTATCGAAAATTTGTCGATGGCATCAAATATATAATTTTATTGTCTATCTTATGGTATATACATGTATCAATTTATCAATTTCCTAAGATGAGAAATTTCACTTTATATAACATATTTTTTACTAAAAATTGTAAAATATGACCAAAGTGTCCCGCTTTTTTCGATAATTACTCGTCTATTTATCTATCTATCGACAATTTGTTGAAGCATCTAATAGATAATTTTATTGTCTATTTTTTTGGTATATACATGTATCTATTTATCTATTTCCTAAGATGAGAAATTTCACTTTATATAATATATTTTTAACTAAAAATAGTAAAATATGACAAAAGTGTCTTAATTTTCTTGTTAATTACTCATATATTTATCTATTTATCGACAATTTGTTGATGGCTTCTAATAGATAATTTTATTGTCTATCGTTTGGTTTATACATGTATCTATTTATCTTATTCCTAAGATGAGAAATTTCACTTTATATATTATATTTTTTTACAAAAAATTGTAAAATATGATAAATGTGTCTTAATTATTTCATTTATTACTCGTCTATTTATCTACCTATCGGCAATTTGTTAATGGCATCTAATAGATAATTTTATTGTCTATATTTTGGTATATACATGTATCAATTTATCTATTTCCTAAGTAGAGAAATTTCATTTTATATAATACATTTTTGACTAAAAATAGTAAAATATGACCAAAGTGTCCCACTTTTTTCGTTAATTACTCGTATATTTATCTATCTATCGACAATTTGTTGATTGCATCTAATAGATACTTTTATTGTCTATCTTTTGGTATATACATGTATCAATTTATCTATTTCCTAAGATGAGAAATTTCACTTTATATAATATATTTTTGACTAAAAATTGTAAAATATGACAAAAATGTCTTAATTGTTTCATTTATTACTCGTCTATTTATCTATCTATTGACAATTTGTTGATGGCATCTAATAGATAATTTTATTGTCTATCTTATGGTTTATACATCTATCAATTTATCTTATTCCTAAGATGAGAAATTTCACTTTATATATTATATTTTTGACTAAAAATTGTAAAATATTACCAAAGTGTCCCATTTCTTCGTTAATTACTCGTCTATTTATCTATCTATCAACAATTTGTTGATGGCATCTAGTAGATAATTTTATCGTCTATCTTTAGGTTAATATTTCTTAAGATACGAAATTTTACTTTATATAAGATATTTTTGGCAAAAAATATTAAATTATGAAAAAAAATGTTGTTAATAATAAAAACAGTGTTGCCAATATTAAAAGCTGTATTGCAAATAATAAAAGTATTAGCAATAATAAAAAAAATTGTTGCCAATAATAAAAGCAGTGTTGCCAATAATAAATACATTCCATACGTACACACACACCCTCATATGCACATAGAAATATCAACCTCAGAAAATAACACCATATATACGTGTGTATATGTGTGTGTACATGTGTATGTGTGTGTGTACGTGTGTATGTATATAATAATAATAATAATAATAATAATAATAATAATAATAAATGGTTTATATAGGGGCTGGCAGCACTAAAGCTGAAAATATACAAATTACAATATAATTAATTATGAGAAAGATATTTAAATAATGAATGTGTACGTGTACATGTGTGTGTACGTGTGTGTGTGTGTGTGTGTGTGTGTGTGTGTGTGTGTGTGTGTACATGTGTGTGTGTACATGTGTGTGTGTGTGTGTGTGTGTGTGTGTGTGTGTACATGTGTGTGTGTGTGTGTGTACATGTGTGTGTATGTGTGTGTGTGTGTGTATGTGTGTGTGTATGTGTGTGTGTACATGTGTATGTGTGTGTGTGTGTATACATGTGTATATGTGTGTATGTATGTGTACGTGTGTGTGTGTGTGTATGTACGTGTGTCTGTGTGTGTACGTGTGTGTGTCTGTGTGTGTACGTGTGTGTGTCTGTGTGTGTACGTGTGTGTGAACGTGTGTGTGTGTGTGTGTGTGTGTGTGTGTGAGTGTGTGTGTGTGTGTGTGAGTACGGTCTGCCATGGCCGGCACCAATCTAGCCGGAGCCACTAATACCGGTCATTGTGGACAATGTTTAGAAGTGAATGACAGTAGCAAGTCAAATGTGGTTAAGTGTATAAAGTGCAAAGGAGGTTTTCACTCTTCGTGTGTATATATGGGTGGAATAAAAGGCACAAATTTGCCTAGGGTAAACTGGGTGTGTAACGACTGTGCTGAAATATTTTGTGAGACGCCCACTAAGAACAGTGATAAGATTGACGAACTAAAAGAATTAAATGAAAGAATTAAAGGAAATGGTGATGAAAGGCTTTGCTGAAATGTGAGGCGAGGTGAAAAGTGTTGTGAAAAAATCAAGTGATGAAGTGGGTGTTGTGGTGGAGGAGGCCGTGAGGGAGGGAGTAACGTCGGCAGTGACAAGTGAACGTGACAAGATGGTTACGGAGGTGAAGGCAGAACTTCGTTCGTTACCCGCCAAAATTGCTGATACCAAGGATATAAAACTGAAGAAGCAGTATTCAGAAATAGTAAGTAACAAACCAAACACTATCTTGGCCGTAATCATAAAACCTAAACACGATTCTTGTGCACTAGACACTGAAGAAATTACATCAGTTCTCAAAAATATCCCAGTTATATCAATGAAAACAAACAAAGAAAATCTGACTAAATTGATTCTTCCCACCGAAACAGCAAGGAACAAAGCTTTAGAAGCTCTAGAAGGATCAAACACCTTAACGAACACACATGACATACAAAATGAAAAGAGGTTGAAGCCAAAAATAACAATTCCGTACATACCAAATATAATTGAAGATTCGGAAATTGTACAGTCAATATTGGAGAAGAATCCTTACATTACAGAACTAATAGACCAAGAAAACGAAGTGAAGCTTTTGTTCACGAAACCAGGTTCACAAAATAATGACACTAAAACTGCTGTACTAGCTATTTCTCCCCAAATAAGGACTGCCATTAAAAAAAACGATGATCGGGTATACCTGCACTTTGTTAGGTGTAAGGTATATGATCATTACTGGGTACTCAGGTGTAGCAAATGTATGGGATACGGTCACAAAAATTGTTACACAGACAAACCCGTTTGTGGAAACTGTGCCGGTAATCACTTGTCTAAAGATTGTATGAATGAACACCAACAAAAATGTCACCACTGTACTATGAATGGAAGAGAAAACACCAACCACGCTGCCTTCAATACCAACTGCCCATCTTTCATCATAGCCAAAAACAATGTGATTCGGCGGACAATGCAATATGCATCGGAAAAAAACTACCTCTGAACGAAGACCACAATAAGAAGATTACAAAATGCAATAAACAAGTGAATAAAGATAACGACCCCAAACTAGAGCTGCTTACAATGATATGCTGCAACATAGAAGGATTACTTCCTTATAAAAAGAAATATAAAACAAACATGCTAGGAGAAATATCACAGACTTATAATACTATATTAATCTGCATAACTGAATCCCATCCGAGGAAAGACATACGAGATGCGGAAGTGATGATAAAGGGATACCAAATACATAGAGCAGACAGACAAGAAGGGAGAAAAAAAGGAGGAGTAATTATTTATGTTCGAGAAAATATTATACCATACACTGAATTCATAGCATCGGAGTCTAATAGAGAGGATGAATATATAATATTATACATACACAAATGGAGAACAGTGGTAGTAACCATTTATCATCCACCAGGTTGTCTGACTGAGAACTTTGTGAGTGTGTTAGAAAAAATAAGTGTACAAGTGAAAATGATGGGAAATCCAGAGCCCTCTGTTATCATCAACGGAGATTTCAACCTGCCCAATGCTAACTGGCACGAGCTAAGTATATACTGGGGCTCACTAGTGGACAGACTACAAGCTAATGCCTTGTTTAATATGGTGGACTGCCCAATGCTAACTGGCATGAGCTAAGTATATACTGGGGCTCACTAGCGGACAGACTACAAGCTAATGCCTTGTTTAATATGGTTGAAGACCTTATGATGAGACAAATTGTGGACTTGCCAACCCACGGCCTTAATACCTTGGATCTGTTTTTCACCAATAATGAAGATATTATCAGTGGTGTGTGTGTGGACGGAGGACACAACCATGTCAGATCACAAGCTCCTAATTATAGAAACCACCTTAGAATACAGGCCCATGATGTAAATTAATGGTAGCGGGTGTTCGTCCTTCTCAACTATGAATTTTTTCAGTGATAATATGGACTGGACAAGCATGAACAATGCAATCAAAATTGTCAACTGGAACCAAGAGCTAAAAGACATGACTACAATAGAAATGTATGACTTTATTATAGAAAAACTCCTCTTCATTTGCTCAAAGTCTGTACCAGAAAGAAAAGTACATAGAAGAATAAATAATATACCCAGGGATAGGAAAATTCTGATGAGGAAAAGAACTAAATTGGCTGAGAAAATTCTACATAGAGAGGACAACAGAATCAAAGAACAATTGAGGAACATAGAAGAAAAGCTGGCCAAATCACATGAAGCGGAACGGATTACAGAAGAAGAAAAAGCAGTAGAAGCTATATCCCACAACCCTAAATACTTTTATCACTATACAAAAATGAAGTCAAAGGTAAGGAGCAAAATAGGACTTTTAAAACACAATGGTACACTAGTCAGTGACCCACAACAAATGACAGAAACCTTCAATATGCAATATGTATCTGCATTTAGTGTACGACAAAATAACCAAATAAACGAAGAACTTGACCCGGTGATAACAAGAACTTCAGACGTAGAGTCTAGAGATATTGACTTGAGTGAAATAGATATAGAACAATCAATATCCAGCATTAGACCTCAGGCCTCATTAGGACCAGATGGTGTCCCTGCTATATTACTGAAACAATGTATGAAAACACTATCCACACCTATCTACATCCTCTGGAGAGTATCCCTTCACACACGAGTAATTCCACCAATACTAAAAGAGGGATTTATTACGCCAATTTATAAAGGTGGCCACAGAACAGAGCCCAAAAATTACCCACCAGTCACATTAACATCACACGTAATAAAAGTGTTTGAAAAACTGGTTGTCAGCAAGCTAAATGAATACCTCGATATGCACACACTTCACAATGCCAAGCAACATGGATTCAGACATGGTAGATCGTGTCTATCACAACTACTGCAACACCGTATGGACATGTTACATTCACTTGAGAACGATGCCACAGTCGATGTTATTTATCTAGACTTTTCGAAAGCTTTCGACAAAGACGACCACCAAATACTGATACAGAAACTATCACATATTGGAATCAGAGGAAAACTGCTCAAGTGGATAAAGTGCTTTTTAGAGAACAGAAACCAAGCAGTTGTTGTAGAAGGAGTGTTGAGCGGAGTGGCACAAGGGTCAGTCATTGGCCCTTTGCTATTCTTAATATTCATGAGAGATATAGACACAAATATTTCCCATTGCACTGCATCTTATTTTTCAGATGACACTAGACTTTTGAGTACAGTGAGGAACAACGAAGACCTTAGAATGACACAAATGGATTTAAATAAAATATACCAGTGGGCAGCCAATAACAACATGAGTTTCAACAGCTCCAAATTGGAGTTGATGAGATACAGTCATCCCAATATTGATATCCCCAACAATTATTATAGAACACCAGAAGGACAAATAATTGAACAATACAGACACGTCAAGGATCTAGGAGTAACATTAAGTGATGATGGCAACTTTCAACAACAAATAGACAACAGAAGTTACAAAGGCGAGACAGACAATGGGATGGATACTAAGAACCTTTACAACAAGAGAGCCCACTGTACTGTACTGTACTTCTAACACTATATAAAGCACTTATACTTCCTCTCTTAGAGTACTGCTGTGTTCTCTGGAATCCAAGTACAGTAGGACAAATTAGAAAAGTAGAAGCAATGCAACGAACATTTACAACAAGGATGGCGGGTATGCAGGATAATAACTACTGGGAACGACTAGCTGTCCTCAAATTATACTCACTGGAAAGAAGACGAGAACAATACATAATTATATACATTTGGAAAATTATTAATGGACTTGTCCCTAAGCTGGAAAATGAAGGCTCAATCTGAACAGCCAACCATGGAAGAAGAGGCCTAATGTACACCATATAACGAGATGGACAACACTACATGGAAGAAGAGACCTAATGTACACCATACCACTGATATTGACGACATGGACAACACTACATGGAAGAAGAGACCTAATGTACACCATATAACGAGATGGACAACACTACATGGAAGAAGAGACCTAATGTACACCATACCACTGATATTGACGACATGGACAACACTACATGGAAGAAGAGACCTAATGTACACCATACTACTGATATTGATGACATGGACAACACTACATGGAAGAAGAGGCCTAATGTACACCATACCACTGATATTGAAGACATGGACAACACTACATGGAAGAAGAGGCCTAATGTACACCATATAACGAGATGGACAACACTACATGGAAGAAGAGGCCTAATGTACACCATACTACTGATATTGACGACATGGACAACACTACATGGAAGAAGAGACCTAATGTACACCATACCACTGATATTGACGACATGGACAACACTACATGGAAGAAGAGACCTAATGTACACCATACCACTGATATTGATAACATGGACAACACTACATGGAAGAAGAGACCTAATGTACACCATACCACTGATATTGATAACATGGACAACACTACATGGAAGAAGAGGCCTAATGTACACCATACCACTGATATTGACGACATGGACAACACTACAAACACTAAGAGAAAACTCCATAGCAGTGCAGGGTCCCCGGCTGTTCAACTGTATCCCACGAGAGCTACCATCATACTCTGGATCTTTAGAAAGATTCAAAACCCGACTAGACGAGGTGGTGGAAAAACCATCACTGCCCCATTATTACCAGACCACTGAAGGGAACAGCCTGCTACATCAAGTTACACCGACCAACTAAAGGTGGTGCACCAGCCACTGCCCCATTATTACCAGACCACTGAAGGGAACAGCCTGCTACATCAAGTTACACCGACCAACTAAAGGTGGCACACCAGCCACTGCCCCATTATTACCAGGCCACTGAAGGGAACAGCCTGCTACATCAAGTTACACCGACCAACTAAAGGTGGCACACCAGCGTGACCTAGGCCGTCACCCCTAAACAACATCACAGGAAATCACAGCTGTGTGTGTGTGTGTGTGTGTGTGTGTGTGTGTACGAGAGAGAAATGAAAACTAACAAAATGCATCATTTCTGAAAATCATTGGATACAAAAACATTAAAATATAGGCATTTCTATTTATACTCTCTCTCTCTCTCTCTCTCTCTCTCTCTCTCTCTCTCTCTCTCTCTCTCTCTCTCTCTCTCTCTCTCTCTCTCTCTTTATGTATGTATGTATCTATCTATCACAAACTATCTATCTATCCATCCATCAATCTATATATACTCTCTCTCACACACACACTCACTCACTCTCTCTCTTTATGTACGTATGTATGTATCTATCACAAACTATCTATCTATCAACTGTCTGTGAACCTGAAATATTAATTAAACAATGTTAGTTCATCAATCAAAGAAGTAGACACAGTAATAATAATAATAATAATAATAATAATAATAATAATAATAATAATAATAATAATAATAACATCAATAACAATAACAATAACAATAATAGTAATAATAATAATAATAATAATAATAATGATGATGATGATGATGATAATTATGCTAATAATAATGATGATAATGATGCTAATAATAATAATAATAATAATGAGAGGTGCTGCATTACAGTTTATGGTATTTATTGAGAGAATTACCATTTTGCAGCAGTGTTGACAGATCCGAGTATTTTGCCCCAGTCATTCATTGTACATTATCACGATTATTTCCCGGTAGTTTGTCCATGTTAAGTCCCGGTAGTCTGCCCAGGTTAAGACCTGGTAGTTTGTCCAGGTTAAGTCCCGGTAGTCTGCCTAGGTTAAGTCCCGGTAGTCTGCCCAGGTTAAGACCTGGTAGTTTGTCCAGGTTAAGACCTGGTAGTTTGTCCAGGTTAAGTCCTGGTAGTCTGCCCAGGTTAAGACCCGGTAGTTTGTCCAGGTTAAGTCCTGGTAGTCTGCCCAGGATAAGACCTGGTAGTTTGTCCAGGTTAAGTCCTGGTAGTCTGCCCGGGTTAAGACCCGGTAGTTTGTCCAGGTTAAGTCCTGGTAGTCTGCCCGGGTTAAGACCCGGTAGTTTGTCCAGGTTAAGTCCTGGTAGTCTGCTGTGGTCTAGTCTAGTCTAGGTAATAGTCAAACCAGCACTATTTGATACTCTGGGTGATGGCCAGAGGTGTCTGTACTACTACCCCGGGCATCAGTCACCAGGCCTATAAACTTATAATCCACCTCTTTACCTTACCCTCCTGTCTGTCTCTCTATCTGTCTGTCTGTCTCTCAATATACTTTAGTTTTTTCTCATGCTATGACTTTGTTTCCTATAAAATATCCCTTTACTCTCTATATAATATCCTTTGCTTGGCTGTACAAAGCAGGACAGAGGGAGTGTGATGAACATTTCATGGTGATGGTATAGCAAGGAATGAATTACTTGACCTGACCAACAGTAGGTAGGTGTGACCTGAGTGTGTCATGTACAGTCAAGGACACTGAGACAGCAACACAACACTACACATATGTGTTGCCAAGTATACTGTAAGATATACAAAGTATAGTTGTTCCATCTTCAAATCCAAAGTTATTTATAAAACCAAGCAGTAGCCTAAAACAACTAATTATTTCATAGTGATGAAGGCAAGCAATGATAGTATGAGTGAGTGAGAGAGATTATACATACATACATACATACTGTTCCATATATACACATAAACAACTAATTATTTCATAGTGATGAAGGCAAGCAATGACAGACCCAAAATAAATAAATAAAATTACCTGTGGATGAAGGAGTGTGCATTGATGTACAATTGATGTTGCAACACCTCATGGTTCACACCTGTTGCAACACCTCGTTAATCAATCCTACCTGGAAATGTAAATAATGTAATAATCCTCATAATAATAAAATATGTAACACAACAATATCTATATTTAACTACCAGTACTCTATGTTAAATATGGAAACAATTACTGTTATTATTGTTATTGTGTATATTTTTTGGGTAAATATGGAAAGAATTACCATTATTGCGTACATTTTTTTCAGTAAATATTGAAGGAATTACAGTTAATGTGTATGGTTGTTGTTTTTTGTTAAATTTAAATGGGGCATTTTAAAATTAGCCTGACCTTACCTTACCTAACCTAACCTAGACCAAGGCAGACTACCAGGACCTAACCTGGACAAACGACCGGGAAATAACCGTGATAAAGTACGGGAAATGACCAGGGCAAAATACTGGGACCTAGCCAGATCTGGCAACACTGCTATAACACGGTAATTCTTTCAATAAATACAGTATTTTGCCCCGGCCATTTCCTGTACTTTACTACGGTTATTTCACGGTAGTTTGCCCAGGTTAGGTTAGGTCCGGTAGTCTGCTGTGGTCTAGGTTAGGTTAGGTCAGGTAAGGTTAGGTTAGGTAAGGTTAGGTTAGGTCAGGTAAGGTTAGGTAAGGTAAGGTTAGGTAAGGTAAGGTAAGGTTAGGTTAGGTAAGGTAAGGCGGGGCGGGGCGAGGCGAGGTAAGGTAAGGTCAGGTAAGGCGGGGCGAGGTAAGGTAAGGTTAGGTAAGGTTAGGTCAGGTAAGGTTAGGTCAGGTTAGGTTAATTTCAAAATGCTTCCTTTGAATGTCTTTGAAATTTGTGGATGAAATGCCATAGAATAAAATAGTTTTATAATGTTCTAAATAAGTGGGTAATGAAGGTAGAAAAAACAGTACATGATAAATGGTAATTCATTCCATATTTACCAAAACACCATAATGAAAAATGTTTTAGAATGGTCTACATAAATAGTAATTATTAATAAATACTGTATAATATCTATATAAGTAGGTAATTATATTAAAACATACAATATAGTTAATGAAGTAATTCTGTAAATTTACCATAACAATTTCAACTCTACTAAATGAATAAATAAATTAATTAAATAGTTTTAACATTCTGTGGGACATATGAGGACTTTTCCCATCTTATTTATCCTTTTATCACCATTTATTTATATCACAGGGACAATTTATTTACTTCACACCTTGAAATAAATAATGGTACTAAAATAATGGTAGTAATAATCAAATAATTATCTGTTATTGCCTTATTTCATCATTTATCGTTTTATTTATCCATTTATCATCATTTATTTACTTATCAACATCTTGAAATAAATAATACTTAAAATAAAGGTAGTAATAATTAAATAATTATCTTATCGTCTTATTTATCCATTTATCGTCATTAATCTACATCACAGGGATCCTTTATTTACTTATCAACACCTTGGAATAACCAAGTAATAAATAATTAATTAAATAAAGACAACATTTACCCGTGACAAAATCATTATCTATTTTTCCATTCACCGGTTCGTCTTATTTCGTCATTTATCGACTTATTTATCCATTTATTACCCTTTATCTACATCATAGGGGTCATTTATTTACTTATCAACACTTCAGAATTGTCAAGGAATAAATAATTAATTAGATAAAGTTAATATTTACAAGTGATAAATTTTTCCATTCACAGGTTCACAATTTATCGTATTATTCTGTCATTTATCGTCTTATTTATGCATTTATCGTCACTTATCTACATCATAGGGGTCATTTATTTACTTATCAACACCTTGGAATGGTCAGGGAATAAATAATTAATTAAATAAAGACAATATTTACCTTCTAGTCTGGGAACCATGATTACCTCTGTCTGTTGGCTGTGTTGATCTCTCATCAGTGTTACCAGCTCAGATGTTTGTTGATCTCCCATCAGTGTTACCAGCTCAGGTTTAGTAAGTTCAGTTCTGTAACTTTTCAACGGCTCCCCTTTGATTTTTATTGTTTTTTATTTATTGTTATTTATTTATTTGTTATTTATTTATTTATTATTTATTTATTTGTTATTTTTGTTATTTATTTTGTTGTTGTTTTCTACGATACCTGCTGAGTTTTTGTCTGTTTTTTTTTCCACACTTCTACTACTAATATATCTTTTACTTTTTCTATATTTTCAAATAATAATTGTTCACATAATTTTGATGTATTCTGTAAATTTGGTAAATAGAGTAAACAATATTCTAAGTGTTCCTTTTCTGCACACACACACACACACACACACACATCCTTCACATTTTTCTGATTCTCCTATAAATCACTTTATATCACTTAATTAAATTTAGGGTGTTGATTCTTAACTTAAATTACAAAACTGATCCATACGTATTATCATATAATATATTTTCTTGGCTTATTTCTTTCTTATATTTCTTATATAATGTTAACCCCTAAAGGACCGGGGGTAGTGAAATTACTGTGCCTCCCAGGACCGGGGGTTGAGTTAAAAACATGTAAAATAGCCTGTTTTTGCATGCTCTGTACTCCTAACTTACAATGAATGAGTGAATTATTTTAGTGCCATGAGAACGAGCAACTCTTCCTCTTTCGATTGGTACCAATGGGAAGTCTGTAGGTTTAATGGTTACAGAATTACGATGAGTTGAATGAGGTACTGTCGCCATACGTTGAGCCCTAGTGTTTGTGTGGGTGTGGTGACCGTGGCAAGGTAGTAGAAAATGGGGATAGGCGCTCGTCAGCTAAGCCACTCACCAGCACACTCGGACATAACAAGATCAATAATTCCTCAATTTTACCCTAGAAAAGGCAGTGTGTACTCAGTCTGAGCATCCCATCCTACTATAAACCAGTGTAGCCAACGTCTGGAGTAAAAAAAAATGGGGAAAATTCCTTAACCTTGGGGAATTTTAGCAATTCGGCATATGCCGGGCCCGGTCCTTTAGCGGCAACCCGTCATATGCCTGGCCCGGTCCTTTAAGGGTTAAATACCAACCCCTCCCTCCCCAAGTGGTAGGTTGAGCTCCCTACCAACTGGGAGGCACTTTTGGACTGTAAAAAGCAACACTGCTTGTAGATATCTAAACCTTGGATATAATCTATATGAATCTTAAAGTTAACATGCCAGACAAGGTGTCCATAATTATGTGAACAGATTACCTTTCATGAACATGTAAAGTTATTCTGATAATTTATGGACACCCTGTATTATGCAGGTTCAATACAGATTGCCAGGAAAAGTAGACACCTAGACCAAGTAGCAATAATTATGACTTGATTTGAGGAGAGTGTTTGTCCATTCCAATAAATATGAGCAAATATGAACTGTAATGAACATAAGTTTGTTCCCTCAGCCAGTCACAATGATTCAATTCTCTGTGGTTAATTAAACTAAACATATTTGCCAACCATCATCTGTTGTTTAGTAGTTTGAACCACAGGTGCTTCAGTTATATTGTTGCTGGTAATTCATTGTGGCTGCCTTCATAGACGTGTACCATGGACTGATGCTTATCCATGGCTGTGAAAATGGATTCCCTTGAAACTATCTATAACAAACAAAACTTTGACATCAACCCAATAAATATACCAACAATATGATGCATGCAACATGCTAGATCATTTATAAACTTATTTTAACAAATGTACTGCTCACAACAACCCTCGCACTCTTCATTAGACAGCCATTACTTCAAATTTGCTCAATAATATTACTTTATTTTCACTTACATCTATACTTGCGGTTACGTTTTTTACTTACCAGGGCATGATGATAGTTGCAATGCCAAGGAATTGACATTATTAAGCAAAATGTGGCAGTAGGGGCACTGTATCTTCAATGTTTGGGCGGCCATCTTTGTTTACAATTGAGGGTGGCGGTCGTGGGCGTCGCGGCCGCCCCACCTCTCAAAGCCGCGACGCCTGGGTGATGCATTTTGTGGTGCACAGACAGCGCGCGCTGCCTTCCTGAACGATTTCGAGTGTCGCTCACCACCCGCGCTGCCTTCCTGAACACAGCCCAGGTTATTTTATCTGGGGATCAAAAATTATTTGTCCCAATTTTATACTATTGAATTTCCCGCCTAACTGGACTACCTATTGAACATTCTTCTTACGATTTCCCGTGTTGACAAAATTTGCCTAAAACATGAAAGTATTCCTTAATCTGGCAACACTGCACGCAGAGGTGGGAAGTTGGGGACCTGCTAGGAAAACCTCGCTCCCATTTCAAAGTAAATACATACAAAGGTAAATGTATACAAATGTTATTAATGTTATTTACATATTCCACATAAGTCTCGAAAAAAAAACCCGGAAAAGAAATGGACATTCTGGTTGAACAGAAAGTGTGAAAATCGAGGACGCAGAAAAATAATTGCAATATTTACCGAAAATTTATCCAATAATAATAATAATAATAATAATAATAATAATAATAATAAGGTAAATTTACACAAGAATAGTGTTCACTATATTGTATACAGTTAAACCTCGTTATAACGGACTAATAGAGGGGAGAGGGTGTCCGTTATTGCCGTTTGACCGTTATAGCGACAAATTTTTACGAGGGGTAAGAAAAAAAAATAAATACAAAGATTATCACAAAATGTAGATACAGTTGACTCTCGAATAACACAATTTTGAGTAATGACTTAAATGAGTGTGGGACATCCGTGGTGGTGGAGGTGGTAGGGGGGAGAGTAGGGGGAAGAGGGGAGATAGTGTGTGTGGTAGTGGTGGTGGTAGGGGGGAGAGTAGTGGAAAGAGGGGAGATAGTGTGTGTGGTAGTGGTGGTGGTAGGGGGGAGAGTAGGGGGAAGAGGGGAGATAGCGCGTGATATCGTTTGTTTACTTTTATCAACCACACACTCTGGTGTTTCCTTCTCCTTTCTATGTCCGAGAAAACCTTTCCTTCTTGATATGGAAGGATATGACCTTCCGTTTTGTAAATGCACCACCTGATATGAAGCTGGTGGTTAACTCATAAATTACTAAAGACGAGCGAGTCAAACACAAGGTGACAACGCATGTTAGGCCTATAATTCCCTTGACATTGGGCTGGGGTGAATGGAGACTGAGGATAAGGGGGGGAAGGAGCGAGGGAGAAGTGGTGGCAACACATACACACACACACGCTTCGCAGACGACAGTGATATCATTATGTGACATGTTCATTATGATTTCGCTCGTTTTGTATAAGAACTCCTCAGATTTATTCGAGAGTCAACTGCTAATATACATAAATAGGTATGTAATGATGTGTAAATAATATACCTACTGTATAATGTAAAAAATATAATAGAAAAAAATAGAGAAACCAAAATTCAGACAAAAAAAAAAAAAAATCCAGCTGATTGTGTCCGTTATAACCGAAATCCGTTTTAACGGGGTCCGATATAACGAGGTTAGTATTTTGGACCATTCTAACACACTTTTCAGCTATGGTGTTTCTCTCAGTGTAAACATATATAAAAAGTGACTAGGGCCAATTCCCTGGACCTAGCACTACGCGGCTCTAGGCAAAAACCACGATCACTCTACGATAGTTTACATCGGTCATATCCCGGCAGTTTGCCTAGGTTAGGTCCTGGTAGTCTGATGTAGTCTAAGTTAGGTCAGGTATGGTCAGGCTAATTTCAAATTGCCCCATATGAATATGACCTATTTTGGAAACGGGGCATTTGTGGAAGAAATGCTGGTAAATTTTTACAAGTTGCCACAACAGGATTTCACTGGAATTTTGTTTATTTCCTAGAAGGATTTAGTGTGATTACCAGGACCTAACCAGGGCAGACTACCGGGACCTAACCTGGGCAGACTACCGGAACCTAACCAGGGCAGACTACCGGGACCTAACCTGGGCAGACTACCGGGACCTAACCTGGGCAGACTACCGGGACCTAACCAGGGCAGACTACCGGGACCTAACCAGGGCAGACTACCGGGACCTAACCTGGGCAGACTACCGGGACCTAACCAGGGCAGACTACCGGGACCTAAGCAGGGCAGACTACCGGCACCTAACCTGGGCAGACTACCGGGACCTAACCTGGGCAGACTACCGGGACCTATGCAAGAAAAAATATACAGTAAAAATTAGTCAGACCTCACCTGACCTGACCTAATCTGGACTGGGCCACACTACCGGGACCTAACCTAACCTAATCTGGACTGGGCCACACTACCGGGACCTAACCTACCCTAATCTGGACTGGGACACACTACCGGGACCTAACCTAACCTAATCTGGACTGGGACACACTACCGGGACCTAACCTAACCTAATCTGGACTGGGACACACTACCGGGACCTAACCTACCCTAATCTGGACTGGGACACACTACCGGGACCTAACCTAACCTAATCTGGACTGGGACACACTACCGGGACCTAACCTAACCTAATCTGGACTGGGACACACTACCGGGACCTAACCTAACCTAATCTGGACTGGGAAACACTACCGGGACCTAACTATAAGAGGTAACTACTGTTATGCAGCATTTGCAGAAGAAATGGTATATAGAAAAGTGGTTTGTAATAGTGAAATATAAACACTGGTAATAGTAAAATTCTAGAAATGGAGTTGTGGCAACTTGTAAAAATATTCCAATAATAATAATACCATACACAATAATAATAATTATAAATACCATCTTGGTGTTGTTGTTGTTGTTTACATTCTTGTTGTTTCTGCCATGTACACACAGCCTGGAAAATTTGTATACATAAGTAACACACACAATATGTATGTATGTATGTGTGTATGTGTAGCCTACAATTATTATTATTATTAAGAGGGTGTGGGAGTAGGGGACAAGCTTAGGGGGGGTGTTTTGGGGGGTGCATGAATAGGGGGATAGACCTGGGATGGGTAGAAAGCCTTTCCCCTAGAGCCTGTCCCCCTACTCCCGCACCTCCCACAACCCGCCCAAGCCTATCCCCTTATTCCCGCACCACCCTAAACTCCCCCCAAGCCTGTCCCCTATTCCCGCACCCTTTTAATATTATTAAGAGAAAAAACCTGGTATTTCTGCATAAGAGATCCACGTTGTTGTTTTTTCCTGCCTATTTTTACTTGTTGTATTCTTTAGTGACCATAATATTGATTGGAAAATACTTGGTTTATACATATTCCCTAACCCCTTCCATCTTGGGGGAGAGCACTGGGAATCCGGGGTTTTGGGTGGGGGAAAACAAGTAAATTAGCTTATTTTGGTTTTATAGTAGTTTGTTAACATGCATAAATATCGAAAAATTGAAAACCCGAGCCAGCTTTTGCCGAAAGTTGGCTCAGGTTTTGCAATTTTCAAGAGGGCTAAATGTCGAAAAATAGAAAATCTGAGCCAAGTTTTGGCACTACAAAAATATCCCAAAATCTATGGAATTCCTATTTGATATTTTTAATTAAAGACAGTCGAACCAACCTGACCTTACCTAGACCTAACCCTGGCATCCTCTGGTCCTAACCTAGCATCCTCCTGTCCTAACCTCACATCCTTCGGTCCTAACCTCACATCCTCCGGTCCTAACCTCACATCCTCCGGTCCTAACCTCACATCCTCCGGTCCTAACCTAGCATCCTCCGGTCCTAACCTAGCATCCTCCAGTCCTAACCTAGCATCCTCCGGTCCTAACCTCACATCCTCCGGTCCTAACCTAGCATCCTCCGGTCCTAACCTCACATCCTCTGGTCCTAACCTCACATCCTCCGGTCCTAACCTAGCATCCTCCGGTCCTAACCTAGCACCCTCCGGTCCTAACCTAGCATCCTCCTGTCCTAACCTCACATCCTCCGGTCCTAACCTCACATCCTCCGGTTCTAACCTCACATCCTCCTGTCCTAACCTAGCACCCTCCGGTCCTAACCTAGCATCCTCCTGTCCTAACCTCACATCCTCCGGTCCTAACCTCACATCCTCCGGTTCTAACCTCACATCCTCCAGTCCTAACCTAGCATCCTCCGGTCCTAACCTAGCATCCTCCGGTCCTAACCCTAGCATCCTCTGGTCCTAACCCTTGCATTCTCCAATCCTTCTTTTCTAAGTTATTATCTAGGGATTGTTTCCAAAATCTTAAGATCTTGGGTTTTTCAGTTTGGCTTAAGTATTTATATTAAGAGGTGATTGTTCACGTTAACAAAGAAGAAATACTTTAATACACTCTTAACCAACATGATTAATAAACACTAATCTTAACAATAACAATTACATAGCGACATGGATGTACAATTAGGCTATGTAGATAATGTGGAAGACACTATAGTAGATGGACTCCTGGAGCAACGTGTATCTTGGTGGAAGGTACAGTGTAGACTGATATCACAATGTAAATATACCCTTACCTGACACATAAATATATAAAAAAATGACAAAGGAAATACAAAATTGTGGAAAATTGAAAATAACATCGATATAAGACAACTAGACATTAAGAATAATAAATGTAGTTAAAATGCATGTAATGTTGACATGTAACCACAGATTGAGTTGTAAGTATATGTAATTCTGTGTAGTTATTTCGGAACTACTTCGTCACGAGAATGTAGATAATGCAATGAGGCTAGTGCTGAGTAGTGCATTAGGATATAGACACCGTAGACTTATACTGCTACGCTGGACTTGGTCTGAATCGCCGCGCTGGACTTACGCTCGCAATATTTTGAAAGGCTATTTGGCTAAAGTAAGTGCAACCGCCAATTATATTCATTACACACGAACATATAACATTATTCCATACTGAAATACACATAAATAGTACATATTTGCCGTGTGGGACTTATGTACATATTTTCCCAACAAACTACTATAAAACCCAAGATAAACTAATTTACGTGTTTTCCCACAACCCAAACCCCGGATTCCCAGTGCTCTCCCCCATGATGGAAGGGGTTAGAGAATATGTATAAACCAAGTGGCTTCCAATCAATATTATGGTCACTAATGAATAGAACAAGTAAAAATAGGTAGGAACAACTTAAAAACAACAAAAACATGTGGAACTTTTATGCAGAATTACCTAAATTAGTTCAAAACACACTATAAAACATTGCAATCTGAAAACCTGGAGTCGAAAGCAGATTATGGACAAACGCTTGACTATTACCGAAAATAGTCATAGAATGGTCTACATAAGTGAATAATGAAGGTAGAAAATAGTCTTAGAATGGTCTACATAAGTGAATAATGAAGGTAGAAAATAGTCATAGAATGGTCTACATAAGTGAATAATGAAGGTAGAAAATAGTCTTAGAATGGTCTACATAAGTGAATAATAAAGGTAGAAAATAGTCTTAGAATGGTCTACATAAGTGAATAATAAAGGTAGAAAATAGTCTTAGAATGGTCTACATAAGTGAATAATAAAGGTAGAAAATTGTCTTAGAATGGTCTACATAAGTGAATAATAAAGGTAGAAAATAGTCTTAGAATGGTCTACATAAGTGAATAATAAAGGTAGAAAATTGTCTTAGAATGGTCTAAATAAGTGAATAATGAAGGTAGAAAAACTGTACACAATAACGGTAATTCATTCAATATTTACCAAATTATTTTTATTATTTGTATACCAAATTATTATTTTTCATTATATAATGCATGTCCATATTATCTATAGAAGGCACATGGCCACGGAGAAACAGATAAAAAAAAATACAACTAAATAGGCCATATTCAAGAACATCCGTGGTGTATACGATGGTGTGGTACTGTACGACGGCTCTCTGGTTTGTATGTGGAGTCATCGTATCGGTACTATGCCATCGTATGCACCACGAATGTTTTTTAATATGAACCATGAGGTGTTGAGTACTTACAGTTGTTGTTGTCAGAATGTCAGTGTTGCCAGTGCCAGGGGAGGTTGTTGTCAGTGTTGCCAGAAGTTACAGTTATCAGTGATACTGGCAATATATTATAGATTAAATATAGCGTTATATAACTTCTATAAATCAAAATAAAATAAAGTAAAAATAAGATTAATTAATTAAAGAAGGAGACATGGAACAACAGCAAAGGATAAAACAAATAAGATATGTGCTGTTGAAAAGGCTACACACCCTTGCTCTTGTTCTTTGCTGTTACAGGAACCCCGGGTGTTTATTCCAGGGTTGGCCTTTGTATCAACAGCTCCTGTAAATAGTAATAGAAAAAAAAAACAAAAAAAACAATACCATGCACATCTATTCATTTTCTACATCTTGCATACCACATTTTCTCCAAGAATTCTTTCCCAGCACCAATATATCATCTGTGCTCTGCTCACACAAACCTAGCAGTAACATCATTTTGGGTAAATCAGCCTCTAGTAAGAAACATCGTGCCATTTCACACATGATTCTCCAAGAACGTTCTGCTGTACCGTTTTGATGCGGGGAATGAGGTGCTGAGTACTCCTGCTTAAGGACCGTGTAATTGTGTTTAAAAATTGAAGGCTTCTAATTCCCCCAGACAATGCCATGAAACAAACTCCTTCCGTATAGGTGTATGTGTTTCGTGGCAATATTTGAAGGACTCATTTATCTCTAATTTAATGACTACATACAGGGTCCCTTAATCTTGTGTTTCACCATGAGGGATTTAACCCCTAAAGGCCGGTTGACGTGATAGACCGTCTTACGTAAGGAACCGGGCAACTGCACCTACCGTCACAGCGATTTAGCGATATTTCGCGCCCTGTACGGCTAGTTTTTCTTGTCGTTGGGCGAGAAAATACACTCACAATATCGATCCGCTACCCACTCAGTCGATTCTGGGACCCCACGATGGCTGGGCGATTTTTAAGTAATTGCCCTTGTCCGAATTTGTGCTCTAACGATCGTAAGACAATACCGTAGTGAATATATGTACGTGAGTGACACCATGATATTCCTACAAGGTTACAAATTATTATTTAGTGTATAGATCATGACAGACGATATATAATGGGGTAGTAATAAGAAAATAACACCACAAAACACGCCCATACAGGCACAATTGATAGTAAATATACGTGTTTCCTACGGTACAAGTCGGTTTGTTTATCATTTTCTAAGTGACAGTTACACGATGATATATTCCTACAAGTGTTCATACTATTTTTAGTGTTGAAATCATGACATACGATACATAATAGTAGTAATACGAGTGAGTTGACAAAGGACTTGGGCGGGAAACTGAACTCGCCATGCCGTAATCACACTGCACTCACGCATACACACGGACACACCCCTGTCTCGTGTGCAAACATGGTTCACTTCAACTCGTCCTATCTCCACAACTATTCATCGTACAGCCCTCCCGATGGTACCATTGGAAAGAGGAAGAGTTGAAGGTAAGGATGGAACAATTTTGAAGTCAGTACACTATATAGGTTAAGAGTGTGAGCGTTGTGAATATAGGGCAAATCGAGGAATTTTGACGCTAGCGGCAGGGTAGAAACGTGGAGGCAGGGTCTACCCTTCCCGGACTGCAGGGGTTAAGTGTTATGTGTGTTAAGTGATAGTGTGTGTTCTGTGTTTGGCTAGTAATTTCTGTGTTATATAGGTGTCAAGGTAATTTCTGTATGCTTTGTGTGTTAACCCGTAGGAGCCGCAATTCCAATTACGCTACTAGCGCCAGAACCGCAAAAACAGGGTGATTTTAAAAGTTTCGTTTAGGTAAATTCTGTTATTACAGATTTGTAGAGCTGGATTTTACACACCAGAATCTGAAATCGAAAGTTTCGTAAGTCGACTGGTTTGAGTAGGGGAGTGTGTCAAAGTTGGAAGCGGATGGGGACGGCTGGCCATTCTTTGATAATTTGTCTTGTGATTGGTGCAGGCAGCCAGCACCTCCAGTAGGCGCGTCCCTCACGCGTCCTTCTTGTGAAGTCCTTGTTACAGTAATTACATTTAAAAAATGGCGAATTCACTCCCGCCATGGCTATGCTCTCAGTTTGTTTACATATGTAGCTGTTGAAGAGCCCGAAGAGCTTGGCGGGGGGGGAGGAATGATGGACCAATGAGGGACACGCTTACTGGAGGTGACCAATCACAAAACAAATTATCAAAGAATGGCCATCCATCCCCATCCGCTTCCGTCAAAGTCAGAGAAAAGAACCAGTTACCCCTAAAAAAACTAGGAAAACGTGACATAGCGCAATTTATTATGCTAAAATTCGACGAAAGACTGACAATATATGACGAAATTATAGTTTAAGGTATAAATATACATATTTAATAGCATACTGCAGGCTTACTCTGTACACATATAGATATATAGTAACGTTATGTACATATAATATGTGCGTATATGTGTGTATTGCCCAGTACGCATATAAACGAGGTGTGATATGACTTATATAAGCTTCCCATGTGATTATAAAAGCATGGGAACTCGGGAAGGGGGAGGGAGTAGGAAGGATAGGAGAGGAGGAGTCAGTGTGGGGGAGTAGAGAGGGGTGTTGGTGGGTGGTATGGTAGGGAGTGAGCAGACATCAAAGAGGCCGCCTCCCCCCCCCCCCCCCCCACCCACAGACCCAGAACGCAGTATTTATAGTCAGTTCACACTAGTAAGCCCCAAACTAACCAGTGTTACCACTGAAGGGGCTAGATATAGCCCAAGCAGTTTTATTTTGACAGTCTTTATATTACGTCAATCGGCTTCAAGGCCTATGTTCGTGGTGACGTGATATTAAGTCTATAGGCTCTTAGGGGTTAAGAGATTATGTGTATTTGTAAGTGACTAGCATTTCTGTTTTATATGTGACTGTTAGGAATTTGGCATTTCTGTGTGTAATTAAGTGTCCTATTGTTCTGTGTGTCAAGTAATACCGTGAGTTCTGTGTTTGGCTAGCAATTTCTGGGTTATATGTAACTCTGTGTGATCTGTGCGCCTTGTGATTAGCATATCTGTTTTTATACATGCGCTAGTGTGGCATTCCCAGGTGGTACCTATGTAGGACCTATGCTATGCCTGTGTGTTCTGTGTGTTATCTATCTATCTATCTATTGCCAGATGCCTTAATCCCCGGGGGGGTAGCCACAAATGAAATGCCTC
This sequence comes from Petrolisthes manimaculis, assembly GCA_034508575.1. Classification (NCBI taxonomy): domain Eukaryota; kingdom Metazoa; phylum Arthropoda; class Malacostraca; order Decapoda; family Porcellanidae; genus Petrolisthes; species Petrolisthes manimaculis. The sequence goes on from JAWZYT010001678.1 coordinate 416,679, forward strand.
CATGCATTTCTATCCCTTGTTAACTGGCATCCCTCCTTCGCTCATATACCTCCTAACTCCATCCTTCCATTTCATTCTCGGTCTGTCTCTTCCTCTCCATCCCTCCACCTCACTCTCATACACCTTCTTGACCAATCTCTCGCTGCCCATACGTTCTATATGACTGAACCACCTCAAGGTGCTCCTCTTCACACTCTCCAGCACATCCACATCCACATTGCATCGTTCACACACTACTTCGTTTGTGAATCTATCTCTCCATGTCACTCCACATGAGCTTCTCAGGTAACTCATTTCCACACCTCTCACTCTTGATCTGTGCCTCTCTGTCATGGTCCACACTTCACTCCCATATGTCAGTGTTGGGATTATAACACTATCATGTAGAGTCTTCTTCACTTCCATACTCATCACCCTATTTCTTGTCACTGACTTCAGCGTTCCTACAACCCTCTTGCCCTGTTGTACCCTCTCCTGCATCTCATCCTCCAAACCTCCATCTTTACTCATCACACTGCCCAGATACTTACATGAGCTGACATTCACCATAACCTGTCCATTCAACCTCACCTCACAGTCTGTGGCTGCCCCTCTCTCAAAGACCATAACTTTGCTCTTTTCCACATTTACCTTCAAATTCCGCCTCTCGCACACAGTTCCAAACCTGTTCACCAGCAGACCCTGCAACTTCCATGCATTGTCACTCACCAGTATTGTATCGTCAGCAAACAGCAACACAGGAAGCTTCCACTCACTCCCCTCCCCCATCATGGGAACACCAACATCCACTGCTCTTCCCTGTATCTCTTTCATGACTCCATCCATATATACACTGAACAACCACTGGGGACATTACACAACCTTGCTTTAACCCAACATTCAATTCAAAGAACTCACTCTGCTCACTCTCTACCCTGACTGCCACTCTTGCACCCTCATATAAACTCTTCACTGCCCTCAATAACTTCTCAGGCACTCCATATATTCCTAGTACTTTCCATAGACCTTCTCGATCAATTCTGTCATACGCTTTCTCCAAATCCATACATGCAGCAAACACCTTCTGTCCCTTCTACAGACATTTTTCCACAACACACCTCCAGGAGAAAATCTGGTCCACACACCCTCTTCCCTTCCTAAACCCACCCTGCTCCTCTCCCACCCATTTCTCTGTCCTCTCTGTGTGTAATTCACATGTGCCAGTTGTTCTGTGAGCCTTGGGTTGCATAGTGCTAAGTGAGTTGAGTGTATTTTGTAAGGGTTTAATATTTCTGTGTGTTTGTGTGCTTCTGGTTTTACCACTCGATCAGTGCCACATGAACTCATCCCATCTGTCACATAAGTATTTCTGCCTAAACTCCATTTTAATTTATCTCTATATTCACCAGTACTACTAACACCCACACTTCACTTAAACCATCCTTTTCTCCTTTGCCCAACCACCTTATCCCTAACCTGATCCAACTGAGCCTCTAATCTTACCCTCACCTCACCTCAATTAACCCAGTCTACATGTCTTTAGTGCCCCCTTTTCAGCTCTGTACTGCACTATACTATATTTATTATATCTGTCTAGACTTTTGCATCTGTTTCTGTGAGAGTGGGTCAGTGGAGAGAGGAAAAAAGACAGTAGAGGTACAGAGTATATATATATGACGTGTGAATGATGTGGGTATGAAATTAGGTTTAAAAATGAGGGTGAATGGGAATGCCAGACATGCAAGTTGAAGAGTGAAAATGTTGCCCTCACGTTGAAAGCCAGGAATCTAAAAGAGGAACCAATGAGTATGAGAGATGAGGTAGGGAGGATGAAAGAGGACATAGAAGACACGGTGAGGGCTGTGCTGTCTAGTAAAGAGGACATAGAAGACACAGTGAGGGGTGTGCTGTCTAGTAAAGAGGACATAGAAGACACAGTGAGGGTTGTGCTGTCTAGTAAAGAGGACATAGAAGACACAGTGAGGGGTGTGCTGTCTAGTAAAGAGGACATAGAAGACACAGTGAGGGGTGTGCTGTCTAGTAAAGAGGACATAGAAGACACGGTGAGGGGTGTGCTGTCTAGTAAAGAGGACATAGAAGACACAGTGAGGGGTGTGCTGTCTAGTAAAGAGGACATAGAAGACACAGTGAGGGCTGTGCTGTCTAGTAAAGAGGACATAGAAGACACGGTGAGGGCTGTGCTGTCTAGTAAAGAGGACATAGAAGACACGGTGAGGGGTGTGCTGTCTAGTAAAGAGGACATAGAAGACACAGTGAGGGCTGTGCTGTCTAGTAAAGAGGACATAGAAGACACAGTGAGGGCTGTGCTGTCTAGTAAAGAGGACATAGAAGACACGGTGAGGGCTGTGCTGTCTAGTAAAGAGGACATAGAAGACACAGTGAGGGCTGTGCTGTCTAGTAAAGAGGACATAGAAGACACGGTGAGGGCTGTGCTGTCTAGTAAGAAAAAAACAAAGAACACCTCACCGGGGGGGGGGGGTGACGTTTTATGACATGGAGATAAAGAACAGGGCATAACAGATGAGGGAGATGATGATGTAGTAGTGTTGAAGGAAGACACTCATACCATATAAACACAGGAGAGGAAAGAAGAGTGTTGAGAGGAGGATGTCCCCTAGGGTGATAGTAGGGGACAGTAGGACAAAGAATATTAGGAGTGTCATTGGCCTAGGCCCTAGAGGGAGAGGGTAGTGGCAACATAAGCCTACCGGGAAGGTGCCGGGCCAGAATAATGGAAACAGCCAAGGAACAGGCAGAGGTAATAAATGAGGGAGTGATGGTTATACAGGGAGGTGGTAACGGACTGGAGAGGGGCAGGATTCAGGACACAGTGAATGAGATAGTAGAGGGAGTAAAGGAAATGAAAAAGAGCAAGAAGAATGTGAGTGTGGCAGTGGTATGGGTGATGAGGAGGCCAAGTGAAGACAGGTGGTATGAGCAGAGAAGGAACCAAGTAAATAGACAACAGGTACAGAAGGAAATAAATAAAATGAAAATAGAGATGATGAAGGATGATGACGTCGTTGTCAGTTTTATTAACATGGAGCTATAACTCACTGTGGACCATTTTGGGGAGAGACAGGGTCCACCTAGGTATGGAGGGAAATAGGAGACTGGGCAAAAGGGTACTAGAGTGGATCAGGGCATCAGAGCAGCTACAGAGAGTTAGAAAGTCAGCAGACAGACAGAAAGCTAGAGATGATAACTGACGGCACTGTGAGAAAGGAGGAATGAAGAGAATGCAAATAGGGTGTGTGAATGTGTGTGGATGGGGTGTGGGAAAATTGGAAGATATGAGTGATAAATTGTGTGAATGGAATCTGGATATAGTAGGTGTGACAGAGACACAGTTACGTGAGAGAGTGAAGATGAACAGTGATAAGTACAGTATGATTGGACAGGGATGGAGTAAATGGAAGAAGAAGGGTGGAGGTGTGGGATTATTAGTTAGACATGACATAGACGTGGACATAGAGGAAGTGAAAACTGGTGAATGTGAAATGAGTGAGGACATCATGGCTGTATATCTTAATGTAAAGATGGAAGGGAAGTATGAAAGGATCCTGTTGATTGTGTGTTATATGACTATACAGGGTCCAGGAGCAAGACAAGATAATGAAAGAAAATACAGGATAATAGGTAGGTTAATTGTGGAAAATAGACAAAGAGAGACTATTGTCATGGGTGATATGAATAGGACATATAGGAATTTTAGGAGAGGAAGTGAATGGAAATGGGGAACTTTTGTTAAATTTCAAGGAAGAGTATAGTGTAGAGAACTTGAATGTGACAATAGGTGAGGGACGTGCAACATGGTCCAGGTTAGGGAGTGAATTTGTGATTGATTATGTGCTAGTGAATGAAAGAGCCAGGAGGAGAGTACAGTATATGTGGATGGATGAAGAGAGAAGGATAGATTTGATGACTAACCATAACATGATAGTATTAGAATATGAATGTGTGAGAAAGGCAGCCAAGAATGTAGTAAAAGGAGAGCAGAAATGGAGAATACGAGAAGCAAGATGGGATTTGTATAAGTGTGATTTGAGGAGTATGGAATGGACTATGGATGGAAGAGTGGATGAACTGAATGATTCCCTGGTTAGGAAAGTGACAGAGGTGGGTGAGAAAAGAATAGGAAGGGTGAGGAATAGAAATAAAAGAAGTTTGATGAAGAGTTGGTGGAATAAAGATAATGAGAATGTGAGGAAGAAGAGGAAAGAGAGTAATAGGAAATGTAGAAGACTGAGGAAAAATGTAGGTAATATGGGAGTATGTACTGAATATTTTATTATATGCAGATGATGTGGTGATTATGAGAGAGACAGCTAGGTGAGAGAGACAGGTGAGAGAGACAGGTGAGAGAGACAGGTGAGAGAGACAGGTGAGAGAGACAGCTAGGTGAGAGAGACAGGTGAGAGAGACAGGTGAGAGAGACAGCTAGGTGAGGTTCTGTAGAGAATACTTGATGTAATTACAGAGTATGGGAATGATTTTAATGTCAAGTTTGGGAGTGATAAGATGGGGATGACCGGGATATAGGTAGTACGTGGAGACTGGGTGGTAATGGGATTGAAAGGACACAATATATAGATACTTAGGAATAATTGTGGATGAGAAAGGGTGTGATAGGACAAAGACTGATAGGTTATCAAGAGCAAACCAGTGGGTAGGAAGACTAGGAAGTGTGTCAAGGTGTAGAGCTAATAAGTATGAAGTAGTGTATGGTGTATGGAAAGGTAGGAAGTGTGGTAAGGTGTATGGAAAGGTAGGAAGTGTGGTAAGGTGTATGGAAAGGTAGGAAGTGTGGTAAGGTGTATGGAAAGGTAGGAAGTGTGGTAAGGTGTATGGAAAGGTAGGAAGTGTGGTAAGGTGTATGGAAAGGTAGGAAGTGTGGTAAGGTGTATGGAAAGGTAGGAAGTGTGACAAGGTGTATGGAAAGGTAGGAAGTGTGGTAAGGTGTAGAGCTAATACATACATACATACATACATACATAGGATAGGAACAACATTGAATAGACTGGAGGTAGTACAGAATAGGATAGGAAGAAGGATAGACAGTGAGAGAGTACCGTTGTAAATGTGACACACAGTCATCATCATCACTGGCAACACTGACGCCTCAGATTGTTTACCTCTGTGAAGCTCAAAGCCTGGCAGGGGAATATTTTATTATTTATTTGCATTTTAAGGGCATTTAAGGATATTTTAAGGGCTCAAGATTATATTAAGGGTTAGTTAAGGGTATACAGTTAATGGTGAAGGGACATAAATAAGGGTAAGTTGGTGAAATAAGGGAATTTTGAAGGGTTTAAATAAGGGTGGATAATAATGGCTGTGTTAAAATGTTACCATATATATTAGAATGACTTTGTTTTATTATTTTTAAGGGTTCACTGTTATTTTAAGGGTATATAAATAAGGACAAATTGGAGATATAAGGGGATTTTTATTGATAAAGGATTTAATTAACAAGAAATATATCAATTAACGTTAAATTTATTTATTTCAGAAGTGGGATTACAGAAGAAGGATTTACATACGAGGATTTACAGAAGGAGGATTACAATGACTACACCAAGGTATTTATGAAGAAGAATTATTATGGGTAAATTTACAGAAAACTTGGGTTCACTATATTGTATATATTAGTATCATTACCCACTATTTTGGACCATTCTAAGACACTTTTTATCTATGGTGTTTCTCTCGAAAATGCCTCGTTTTCGAGATATGCCCCGTTTACAACCATGATTTGGAAACTAGTCTTACCTGACCTAACCTAACCTAACCTAACCTAGACCACAGCAGACTACCTGGACCTAACCTGGGCAAACTACCGGACATAACCTGGGCAAACTACCGGGACCTAACCTGGGCAAACTACCGGGACCTAACCTGGGCAAACTACCGGGACCTAACCTGGGCAAACTACCGGGACCTAACCTGGGCAAACTACCGGGACCTAACCTGGGCAAACTACCGGACTTAACCTGGGCAAACTACCGGGACCTAACCTGGGCAAACTACGGGGCCTAACCTGGGCAAACTACCAGGTATAACCAGTGTACACTGTCATAAAATGACCTGGGCAAATTTCCAGGACCTAACCTAATGATTGTGGTGATACTGCTCAAGCCTAGCCGAAAACCCAGTTATTCTGTAATAATACATTATGATCTATCTATCTATCTATCTATCTATCTATCTATCTATCTATCTATAGCTCTGATGCCTCGCTCCCTCCGGGAACTCCCCCCAAGGGTGTGGCCACGGCAGAAAAGTCTCCAGTCTTCCCTGTTCAAACACTCCCTCCTTACTTGGTCCAGCCCTCATGTTACTCTCCTTTACATACTCTTCCACTCTGTTCCAACACTCCCTCCTTACTTGGTCCAGCCCTCCCCTGTCCCTCACATTACTCTCCTTTACATACTCTTCCACTCTGTTCCAACACTCCCTCCTTACTTGGTCCAGCCCTCCCCTGTCCCTCACATTACTCTCCTTTACATACTCTTCCACTCTGTTCCAACACTCTCTCCTTACTCCCTACTACCCCTCACATTACTCTCCTTTACATACTCTTCCACTCTGTTCTGCCATCTAACTGGTTGTCTGCCTCTCACACCACACCCCACAACTTCACTTCCATACACCTTATTTACAAACTCCTCACCTTGCATTCTCTCTACATGTCCAAACCACCTCAATGTATTACATTTCACATTATTATTATTACTACCATTTTTATTATTATTATAACTACTATTATTATTACTACTTCAACTACTTTTATGATTATTATTATCGGTAAATATTGAAAGAATTATAGTTATTGTGTATGGTGTTTCTACCTTTATTACCCATTTATTTACACCATTCTAAGACTTTTTTAATATAAGTGATGAGTTCATTTTTAACATCCAGTTTATTGTGCAAATTTAATGTTTTATCCATACATAAATAACCTAACCTATCCTAACCTAACCCAACCCAACCCAATGTAATCTAACCTAACCCAATCCAATCTAACCTAATCTTAACCATTGCAGACTACCAGGACCTAACCTGAGCAGACTACCAGGACCTAACCTGAGCAGACTATTGGAAGTTTTACAAGGTAAGTAAGACCTAGATCAAAGTTATTATTATTATTATTAATATATAAAACACCTAAATTTAGGAAAAAAAATTACATGTGTCAATAATGGTGCAATTTTTATTATTATTATTATTAATATGAAAATTATTATTATTATTATTATTATTATTATTATTATTATTATTACATATACCATACCATAAAACACCCAAACTTTGGCCATTTTTTTACGTGTGTTTGTGAATAATTGTGTTAATAACGGTACAATGTTATTGGCATTAGTGTCATGTGTTAGCCAGTCAGCCAGGTACAGTACCTTACCTACTCAATACATATAACAAACAAAATTAACCATGCTAAATTGGCTTATTCTTATTCAATACATATAACAAACAAAATTAACCATGATAAATTGGCTTTTTTTTTTCAATTTTCAAGTGTCTGAAGTTCGGCAGAAATTTCCAAACTTATGACAGCTCTTGCCAATAGGAGGTGCAAGGGGAGGGGTAACATCTTACCACATACCTCCAGATTTGTTAATTTTTTATCATGAAATTAGCAGTTAATGGGGCCACCTTCTTTATTATTAATATAACCACATTTTTCTCATTCATATTATGTTTCTACATTGTTATTTAAAAGCTCATAAATACGTTTGTATTTGTTTTTTTTTTACTATTCTTTGATAATGACCGTATATGTCTCAGGGTGAAGATATACTTGTGGTACATATAATTAAACATGTAATATAATATAAATTCTTATATGAATGTTCTCAATGGTCGTCATCATTGGTATATATGTATATAATGGGCAATATCGTTTAAGGAGGCTACGAGCACATTCACAGGAAAAAGGTATTATAGTCATAATATGGAAAGATATTTAGTTATATACAAAGAAAATAATCTTTATATTACTTGAAATTTACCATTGAATGTTCATATACGTTTATCTCCTCTATATAACTATATATCTACAAACTTTATTAAAGCAAGAAATGCGTACTTTATTATTAGGATGAATGTCGATCATAATTGACTACAACCTTATAATGCTACATGTTTATGCAAAAGGATACTATTGTAAAGTCATAAATAATATTTTAAAGTCAAATTAGTCCGTGTATCAGCCGTTAAATGAAAAAGACTAAGCACAAGCCTTATCACAAAGTAGAATTATCATAAGCCCGTACTCTCTGGTTTCTGGGGTGGCTGGGGTATGAGCAAACATAAACAAACTGGATGTTCTGCGCCTCTGTTGCCATTCTTATGGTTTTCGGGCCACATTGGGCTACTTTGCGAATGACTGCTGACGCGTAAATTGTTCATGTACGACCTTTGAATAATCCAAATCGTACATTAATCTTCACAAAATATGAATTTTTAAGAATGAATTACAATATAATGACGTATATACTAAGAATTTGTTCTTTCTCTGGCCACTGGTTGGGCTACTTTGGTTCGTTTGCCTAGACTTTAGGAGGTTTCCCGCCACCAAGTGGCTACAATATCCTGTAGCAACTAACAACACTGTCGTAGCAGATTCTGCTTGTAGCTCCAGCTTCGTCTTGGTTATAGTTATTTAACCATGACAAATTACGCATGTGCCGTGGCCGACTGCAAATCAGACTCAAGACAGAAAAAGAATATGAGACATCGCTACCTCAAAGGTTGGGCAAGGTTTCCAGCTGCTATGAATTCCCCTAAGAGAAGAAAGCTGTGTGAAGCAAGGTGCAGGAGGGGAGCAGGTTGGAAGGCCATGAAAAACAATGCTATTTGCTCCTTGCATTTCATAGGATGGGACAAAGGGAAACCGAAGGGAGAAAATTCCGACCCAGTTCTTTTTCATTATAATGGATGGGGAGATAAGACCTTGAGCTCTCGGCTGAGGCCGGGGCTAAAAACGTCATGGAAGTGATAACAAAAGAGAAAAATAGCCTTCAGTGTCAAGTCAAAGTACCTAATGTGGAAGTTGATGAACCATGTACAAGCATCCCTTCAAGCACAGCACCCACATCTAATGTTAGTCAACCTACAATAAGTGAGGAAGAGATGTTGCTTGATGACATTCAGGACTGGTGTGTGGTTGAAGTATCCAGCAATCAGAATGTGTCGGCATCTACACATGCAGGTAATTATCTCAATATTTGGTCATAATAAGACACAGAGAAGGAATTTATTGACCAAATCTGTTTATGGTTTGAATGGTTATTTTTCATGTCTTACAGAACTGGTAAAACAGTGAAATAAAGTTATGTCTTTAATGTTTTCCTTTTCTATGACAAAATTCAATGTTATAGTTATCTTCTTTCTCAATCACTTTCATTTTGGTAGATAGACCACTTGTGGGAGAAGGCATTTTGTATAAAAAAGTGAAATATCTTTTTAAAATTTTCAGTTCAAGAGAAGACAATGCTGGCTACTGCAGACCACACTTATGCGAGTGCACTTCCAGACAGAGAAGCAGAAGTAGGAATACGAGTAGGAGATTCAGGGGTGCAGATTGACCAGGTGAAGCATGATAAGACTGAAAAGGTTAGTGCTTTTATCTATACAATATGTACATCCTCTGAAAAAGGGGGAACTACCAGGACTAAAATGAGAACACACCACCATTCATTCTCACTTATCGGCCCCAGGCCTTAATGTTTACCCAGTTTTTTTGCATATTTAGTTGTTTCACGTATAGTGTCATTGTATGTGCAACCCATCATGTATTCCACAAGTTGGTGGCATCTGTATCTTTGCAATATATTTACTTTCATGCTGCAGCTTAGGTATAATGATAATTACTTTTTTCAGGTGAAGCCGAGTGGTGAGGGACCTCTGCGGACAGCCTTCACAACAAAAATATTAGAGAGTAGCAAAACTATTAAGAAGTATACAGGAATGGTTGACAGAGGACATTTAGATTACGTGTTTCATGTTGCCGAGGAAACTACGTCAGAAAAGAGATCTCGGTCAAACAGACTTAGGAAACTGTCTCACTTCGAAAAATACTTAATGACTCTTGTGTTTATAAGAGTAGGCTTTGACTACCAAATGTTAGGCCATTTTTTTGAAGTGAGTAGAACTATTAAGAGTAATACTGTCTCCATATGGGTACGTATAATCTACGATATATTGAATGGGTGCCTTATAATTATGGCCTAGTGCTGCAACAGTATGTGAGTGTCTTCCAGTAGATTATCCTTCTGAATTTGCAAACACTAGAATAATCTTAGACTGTACTGAGGTCTTTACAGTAAAAGCAACTAATCCTTCTATACAAGCTGCTACTTACTCATCATACAAGCATCGTAATACGTACATTGAAGTTCCTTGTAGTAGTAACACCTTTGGGACATATAACATTTGTATCAAGAGTTTATGCAGGAAATGTTTCTGACAGGTACATAACAGAAATGGAGTTTCTTGAAAAGGTAGAGCCAGGAGATGCTATTATGGCAGATAGAGGGTTTAATATTGGTAACTTCCTCCTTCAGCGAGGTGCAAAATTATATATGACACCTTTTACAAGAAAGATGGAGAATGGAACAAGGAGGACACTAAATCAAAATGAAATAACTACAACACGGAAAATAGCAGCCCTACGTATTCATGTTGAAAGGGCAATTCAGAGGATGAAGACTTTCAAAATTTGTTCTCATTCGGTGGACGCTACTCTGTGGCCAATCATGGATTATATTATTGTAATTGTAGCTGTTCTTGGCAACATGATGGTTCCACTTAAAGAATACTAACTAATATGTATTTAAGCATGGTATTTACTTTGACTTAACTACAGGTGGAGCTCTGTTAAAGATTTACCAAAAAGGAGTAAACAAGGCTTTGTTTACAAACAAGAGTCTACTACTGCGATAGTCAAAGGAACAAGAACATGAAGGAAAACCCTTCAAAAGCTCCGGCTCTTAATGATTCAAGTGAAATAATAAAATATCCATATGTAAAGGTCTCAAAAATATTAATTATGTTTTATCTTGATTTTCATATTCATATGGTTATATTGAAATTTTGAAAATGAACCCTTTTTATTGAGGGTGAACCCCTCGGATAAATGATTCAGTGTCGGTAAAAGAAAATGGATGGGAGGAGGAGAGTGAGTAAGTCAGTCAGTCAGGTTGGTGTGCGTAAATTATGAGTTGACATTTCTAGTCCTTCCAACCTTCGTTTTATATCTAGATCAATAATGTTTTTACCCTATTTGCAGAGATAGGTGATGCATCTGTCATATAAATTTCATCAACGTGTCTCTTGTAGATTTTGTGTAAAACGGTAATTACCTGTCAATTTGAGAGTTTTCGAAATTATGTAATGGCGGTAAAACTATGAATAGATTATCAATTTCCTTTGGTACACTGATAAGAGACATCCTGAAACACCTACAATGTTTTTTTGTAAACTAAGCAAATGAGAGAAGTGATTTATGCCACGACAAAAAATAGAAATAAAAATTTAATAAAATCGACTTTTAAAATTATAGCATATATGAGGCGTCCAGAGTCAGAGGGGCGAACCGACCAAAACCTAAAGTGGGAGAAAAACGCGGTCAAAGTTTTGCAATTTTAATTTTATCGTATTTTTGTATGTAAACGCCTTATTATTCAATACTACATCTAATATACTAAATTTGTACCCGTTTAATCTTCTGAGACCAGAGAAAATCATCTAAATCAATTTTTAATCTGTAAAAAAACGAGTATAAAATTACCCACATTTTCTGTTATAATAAAAATGCAACATAGACATAAAAAAACATATGTACAAAAATGCTTGCAAAAAGATAAAAATAAAGTTATAGAATACCCATTTGCAGATTTTAATTCGTAATGCCTTTAATTGTTAGTCAAAAAACACGTGGAGACTGGCATGCGGCGTGGCCGCGTGGTTGCTATGGGGCGTGTTATTGGTCGAGCAGGGAGGTAAATACAATGCCGCGCGCTGATTGGCTGGTCGGGTGGGAGGAGGTTCGCCTCTCTGTTTCTACGAAATCGGAGTTGGTCGGCCGGCCAGACACGAGAAAATAACCCAAACTAAACCTTCTGTTACTCCTCTATAAGATCACTTTTCGTGTTGTAACTTGCATACACATAGAGAGGAGGGTTAGGCCCTTCGTGATCCGTAGCTAACTCCATACCGAGAAAGTGGTCGGTTCGCCCCTCTGACTCTGGACGCCTCATATGTATTTGATGGAGGTAAGGTATGATTGAGCTGACATTAGTAGATATATGTTGTGTGAACATTTTGAGAAAAAAAATATTTAAATTACATAATTACACAGTGAGATATTCTCACCTGGATGCGAGAAAATAACTTTTGAGATAAATGCATTTTTATGTTATAAAGTTTTCTACCCCATAAAAATGGTGCCAATTAATAACAAATTACATTTCTTACTTACATATCCCTTCAGCATTTCATGGAACGTCTGTAGTGGAGGTTCAGGTCATTACATGTCATGTTTATGTCACCTGTGTAGCCCCAGTGTGGGTGAGTTCTCCAAGGTCAAGTAGACCTCTTCTAAAGCAAGGCTCCTGGTCCCCTGTTATTAATATATCAAATCTATATAATACTTGATAACAATATTATATATTTGTGATATAAAAATAACATATTCAGAGGGTATCGGTGGAGCCTACCCACCTCATTGTTGCCAGGAACATACACTTTAGTAACCACCAGGTTGGTAGTCAGGGCCAGGTGCTGTCTTGTGTTTTTTCTTTTTTTTTTTTTTTTCTTGGGGTTATTTTCTTGTTGTCCATTCTTTGCCTGGCTTCAAGACTAGATGATGTGGCAAAGAAACCGAGATATTGCAAGAATTTATTTGCCACGTACCCAAAATTGTGATCTATTATTGTCAGTTGTGTTGCAAAATTCACTCTGTTCATGCCAGCATGTTTGGCTTTGCTCTGGTGTTTCCAATGCTTGGAATGAAAGCCTGCATTTCTGTTCTGGCTTTCACCTTTCAGACATTTCTGCAGGAGCACAGGGCTTGATAAGTCACTGTAAATGTCTCTTATTCTGTCCTCATACTTCTTTTCGATTCTTATATAGTTTCTCATGATGTTGTGTGATGGGAGTGGTTTGTCTTCCTCTATGGCTTTCTTGAAGATACACCATGCTGAATCACAGTGAATGTGGTGATGATTTCCATCCCCATCTTTTGATATTGCATGCCAGAATCCTGACACGATTTTCAGTTTCATGGTTGTACAATCTGTTCTCACACTATCCCTGATTGCCTTCCCATAATACCGTTGGAAGGCATCAATTTGCTTATCTGTCAGTTGGTGTTTTCCACCAACTAAACTTCTCTTGATAACTTTCCCGGTTTTTGTGGTTTTGTCTTCCTTTAGCTTTCTTAGACGTGTGCCCATTCTTTTCTGAACGTGGTTCACACACTCTTCCTTCACTACAGTTACATCATTGTAAGGTCCTTTTCCTCCATTCATACTACTTACTGCTTTGAAGGAACTCGAGTCTCCATCTCCTAGGAATGTTTCTAGGCTCCTTCCCCATAACCTTACAGCTCCTTCTGCCTCCATACCACCCGACGTACCATCAAAGTTCTTCTGACACTTCCTTGCATGATCAGTTCTCCTCCACTCCTCGAAGCTTTTCTTATCTTTCTTTTTCTGTGCAACAACACATGGCCAACAAAAATTGCACAATATTTCAAAGTCAAGCGTCATTCCTGAGCTAATATCCATTACGAAAGTCGCACCAATATGTGATTTATGCCCTTTCGTCATCAAAGTGCCATCGAAACTTACGTCTGCACACAATTTTCCATCATTGACTTTTGTTTTTCCTTCCTTTTCGTATAGCTTTTCAACACAGCTCTTCACCACAAGTTGTTGTTTATCATAGAAACTGTTCATTTCTAAATATATAAATTTTGCTCTCTCTAAAAAAGTAGTAGTGGACATTTCCTTGGCACCCATAGCACTAGAGAGCCGCGACTGTCCTGCTCTCCCATACCCTTCAGTCAGAGCATGATATACATACGTAATGTTGCCCTCAGTAAACTTGCCACCCTTACATTTGTTAGGCTCTGAATGGTGTACAATCATTGCACGAGAGGGTAACTAATGCCCTAGTATTGTTCACATCCTTTGTATCTCGCAGTTCACTAGGCAGTAAACTATGTCTGATACTTGCTGCAGACACGTGGGGAGTGTTTGGTGGAGGGAAGGAAGGTGCAGCTGCAGTGACACCCTGGGGACAAGGGAGTGACTCTTCCACCCCTTCTCTCTGTTTCTCACGTCTTATTCTTTGCCTTGCCAGCCCTTTCACACGATTTATTTCACCGAGTGCCTTTCTTTTCGCACTAACACGAGGCATTGTCACTTTATGGGGTAGAAAACCACTCAAATAAAAACAATAACAGAAGCAACAGGTTTGAAATCATGCATGTGTACTCGCTCTCCTTCTATCGATCGCACTGGCAACGGTATGAGTAGGCAGTGGTGCCGCGTTTTCTACACAACAGTGTGGAATACTAGAGTGTTGCCATCATCAGGGCTACATTTTTCACATATAGGTTCTTAATTGGCAACTGAACACTGCGAGTTGTAATGTGTCAATATTCTGCTGATTAAATCATTCGTGTAGAAGAAAACGTATATTGAGGGTGAAATTAGTTAAAGTTTACACTTGTATCACATTACTGATGATTATATTTCTTTCGTTGTATTGTTGTGTCTCAAAGAACTTATTATTCAGAGCTCAATTGTTTATAAAGGGAAAATGAATTATAAGTGTATATAAGAGTGTTTTAATTCCAAAATATATCAATCATATTTGTAAACTTAACAAAAATCAATGAACATATATAACAACTAATTGCATAAACATGATCCCTATTCCCGCACCCCCTTAAAGACAATCCGTCATTGCCTGAGATGGCTTAAACTTAAAACACCCCCCATGCTGTCTGACTGCTTCTGAAATTTAACAGAATCTAAATTTAGCTTGTTTCTGATATCTGTTTTAATTAAATGTAATTTAGAAAATAGACGTTCTGCGTCAGTATTTGTGACAGGCAGTGCTAAAATGTTTAATGAAAATATTGCCAAATTCCTGAAAACATAATCATTACATTTTGTCACATTTGCAAGTTTATTGTAAAATGAAACGGGATCACACGATTTTGTATTCAAATCGGTGGGCAATGGAATGCTATCCAAAGTTCACCATTCATTGTCAAGTTTTTGAATGTCACCCACATACATTCTCGGTAAACATTCTACTAAGGGGAACAATGAAGGCATCGTATCTCGCGATCTTGGCTCAATGAATTTTTCTGGAAGAAAGTATGAAGTCATTTGCAAGATTGGATCATTAATGTCGAATCTTTTTTTTATTTCCTCACACAGTTTTATCATGTACATTCTGCACCTTCCCTTCACATTGTGTACCTTATCATTATTTCTACTATACTCCTCTTTTTGCAGTAATCCATGCACATATCAAAGTAAATATACATTACTTAAAGGAACATGATTACTTTCCTGGGCTGTGTCAAATGTCGATATATTAGCTCTATCAATTAAATCTTTGCGACAAAAATATTGCAATGTAGTTTTATAAAGTATGCTTAATTGAGAATGCACATGATAAATGGTTGGAGTGTCCTTTTGAAACAATAGGTTTAAATTACTTAAAGTTGGCAAAATAAATTGTAAAAAATTCATATATAAAAACAGAAGGGTCATTTAGATCTTTTAAAATGAGGGTTACTGTTCTTAGTTTTTCTTGCACTTCAATGTTTGAAAAATATTCCTTCAATGCAATCCATTGTTCTAAAATTCTATTTACAGCGTGATGGAAAGACAGCCAGCGAGTTTGGCAAGGATGGAGAATTTTATGTGGCTTTATTTCCAATAATGACTGAAACCTTTGAAATTCATGTTTTCGCTTGGCGCTGTGTGCAAAATGTGTGTAAATATTTCTTATTAGAACTTCGCAATGTCTTGGAAGTGTTTTAGCAGCCTCTGATGCACAAAGATGTAGCGAATGACAAATGCATTTAAAAATAGTTATTCCAGGCAAATTTTGCCTTAACCCCTGGAGTCCGGTACGGGGTAAGCTTACTCGACGTTTCTACCCACCCGCTCGCGTCAAAATTACTCGATTTACCCTTTATTCACAACGCTCACACTCGGAACCTATATAGTGTACTAACTTCAAAATAGGTTCTTACGTACCTTCAACTCTTCCTCTTTCCAATGGTACCATCGGGAGGGCTGTACGATGAGTAGTTGTGGAGATAGGGCGAGTTGAAGTGGACCATGTTTTGCGCGGTAAGCGTGAAGTGTTCTGACGGGTGGGGGTGGCGGTGGCTAGGGTGCCGCGCGCGTGGCTAGGTGCCGTGCGCGTGGCTATGGTGCAGCGCGGGTGGCTGCACACTCCTCCTCACCGCGCCCCTACGAGCCTACCGCGCTGTGTTATACCTACTTGCAACCTCTACTGTGTGGCTTGCTGACCATTCCAGAGTGGTTTTAGTGCCCCGGGATGAAGTGTGGGAGTAATAACGAGTAAAAATACACTCGTCCTGTGTCTATATCACCGCACTAACTAATAATAAAATGTACACTTGAATGAATAAATTCGTGTCACTATCACATATTCACTTCCGTATTTTCTTATTGTGTCACTATCACTGCACTAGTTCCTTATATCTAACGTGTCACTATCACTGCACTTGTTCCTTATATCTAACGTGTCACTATCACTTCACTAAAACTATTGTGTCACTGTCACCATACACTCGTATTTACTAAAAAAAAAAAAAAAAAAAAAAAAAAAGTGTCACTGTCACTTCATTTCCCACACTTCATGCTATCTATATATCATCTAAGGTATGATACTCAGAATAGCATTTCCCGGGGCATAGTGCCACTTGACACCCGGTACACCAGTATCTAGTCTCTCTTCTTCTGGTGGCCCGACGTGTCGTGTGCATACAGACATAACACCGGCGGAAGCCTGACCTGCCTGACGCGAGGGTAGGCAGGTCGTCAAGGAAGTGGCGCTCGGCCCAAACTCTTGACTGGAGTCTGTCAAGCTGCCCTCCTGCCGGTGGCCGTGCCTGCTGCTGTGGTGTTCTGACTCCATACTCCACCAGCAGCTCCTTCACGACCGTCTTCTCGAACTGGCGAAGGGTGACGGTCGTGCCTTGATGCTGCTGGGTGTAGAGTATGTAGGCGTTCAATACACAGATGTCGATCAGGTGCAAGAACGCCTTTTTATACCACTTGCAGGTTTTTCTCAGGCAATCGATGGAACTGATCATCATGTCTGATTTGTCGACGAGTCTCATGTTGATGTTATAATCAAACACGACATCAGGTTTGAGGATGGGATTACCTGTGTCGCGGTCGACCCTGCCGGAATCCAACATCTCACCCTTGTGCACAGTGGTGAGCATGTGTACTGGCCTCTTGTCATGCCACTTCATGGCAAGTAGAGGGCCAGATTTTCGGATGAGAAAGTCGCCCCGATGTGTTACAGGGAAGGCTGGATACCACTTCCTGTTGGGACGAACAGTGCCACAGGATTCCGTTCCATGCTCTTTCAGGAACTGACTCAACAATGGAGATGTGTAATAATTATCCGTGTACAGAATGTGGTTTCGGTTATAGAAATGGTCCATCAGGTGCTTTACAACAGCACCTGAGAAGCCATGAGGATCATTCTCAGCGATATCCACATCTGAACCCGTATAAATTACAAAATCTAAAACATATCCCATCTGACAGTCACAGATGACATAAAACTTTATGCCAAATCTGTGCCTCTTAGACGGGATATACTGAATGAAGGACAGTCTACCTCTGAAGAGCATGAGAGACTCGTCGATTACCACTTTCTGGAATGGTCGTAGAAATGCACGGATATTCTGGAGCAACATGGACAATATAGTACGGATTTTCCACAGCCTATCACTCGGGGAGGGACCTAGGTTGTTGGTGAAGTGGAGGTTGGTGAGGATATCCCTGTAGCGGTCCCGTGACATATACCTCCCGAAGATAGGTGTGGATAGTAAGTCATCCGTGGTCCAGTAATCCCGCAATCGATGTTTCTTGTTGTGCGGCATCAACATCGTTAGTGCAAGCCACACATACATTTCTGCAACGCTTACATCTTCCCAATCTACCATATGAGAATGTTCCCGGTGCGTTGTGTGGTGCCAGTTATTGATAACTTGATTGTAAACGTTCGTCTCCCGAACGATCCACGACACTACAGCTACGTCAAAAAAGGCGACGAAGTAATCCATCATCTTTGACGCAGCTGTACAGGGAAATTCTGGTTGAATTCCTGATTCCCGTGCATCAAAAGCAGGAATATCAGGCTGAAAATCCCTGCCATCAGTCCACACAAACGGACCCACATCTGCTACTCGTCGTCGTGGTGGTTGTGGTGGTTGTTGTTGTTGTTGGTGTGGTCGTGGTTGTGAGGATGGATGCCGTGGTCGTGGTGAAGATAAGGGGGAGAGAGTGAGGTCCGCTGAGTCAACAGGAGAAGGGTTGTCTGGGTCAGAAGATGGCTCCCTTATCTCGTCCGAGATAAGACGTCCTCTCCTGCCTCCTCTCACTCCTCTTACTCTACCTCCAACTCTCCTACTCCTTGATCGAGTTGTTGGAGGTAAATCTTCACCCGACGATGAAGAAGAGGTAAAATGTAACCTCCTCTTCCTCTTAGAGGTTGCTACGGAGCGAGTGGAGGAACCACAAGCTCCACTCGGTCCTGCAATAGGTGATAAATCACCTAAACTCCCCCTACTCGTCGACGGGATTTCGACTGGCACAGCAGAGGTTGCAAGTATCCTAACACTTGAAGGTGGTTCACTTACTTGGGAGTGAGGTTGAGCAGGTGGAAAAATATCATCCTCCTCGGTGGTGTAAGTTACCCTCGCTTCGTTATTGATACGAAATTCAGGGTCAGAATCATCTATTTCAAAATAGACATCACTATCATCACTATCACTGTTCACCATAGAGATGGACAATTCTAGTTCTCGCCCTATTGCAGAATCAGTAAGGCGTTGTGGAAGGCGTCGAGTACGTGGAGGCAACGATGGTGTGGAGGTAGCGAGTGGAGCGCGTCGACGCGAGGGTGTAGCGCGCACCGAATCGGACACGGGAGAATTAGCAGTGCGTCTTCCCGACATCGTGGTGGGTAGCCTACTGGGGAATCAGACTGACTGAACCCTTTTCTGCTATTGTATGGTAGTTGGCTACACTGCTAAATCGCCCAAACCCGCCCAGAATAGCCGCGCTTGGCTCAAAATAGCGCTAGATCTCTATAACGGTAGGCGCAGTTGCCCGGTTAGTTACGTAAGACGGCTTACGACGTCAACCGGTCTTCAGGGGTTAATTATATATTTTTTAAATAAATATATATATATATTTTTTTAAATAATTATTATTATTTTTTTTTAATATATTTTTTTTTGTTTTAATTATTATCGTCGTCGTCGTCGTCGTAGTCGCCTCCGCCGCCGCCGCCACTGCTACCGCCTCCGCCGCCGCCGCCACCGCCGCTAATAAACTATTTTTTTTGTTTTATTAATATATTTTTTTTTTTTTAATATATTTTTTTTTTTTTTTTTTTTTTAATATTTATTTTTTGTTTATTAATTATTGTCGTCGTCGCCGCTGCCACCGCCGCCGCCGCCGCTGTCACCGCCGCCGCCGCCGCTGCTGCCGCTACCGCTAATTAACTAAAGAAATATTAATTAATATTTTTTTTTTTTTGTATTAATCATTGTCGTCGTCGTAGTCGCCGCTGCCAACTCCGCCGCCGCCGCCGCCTCTTCCGCCGCACCCGCCGCCGCACCCGCCGTCGCCGCCGCACCCGCCGCCGCCGCCGCCGCCGCCGCCGCCGCCGCCGCCGCCGCCCCCGCTACCGCAGCCTCCTCAGCTTTTTTTTTAATTAATATTTTTTTTATTTTTTTTTTATTCATATTTTTCTATTAATTATTATCGTCGTCGTCGTACCCGCCGTCCCCGCCATCGCCGCCGCCATCGCC
Source organism: Petrolisthes manimaculis (assembly GCA_034508575.1). Lineage (NCBI taxonomy): Eukaryota > Metazoa > Arthropoda > Malacostraca > Decapoda > Porcellanidae > Petrolisthes > Petrolisthes manimaculis. The sequence continues at coordinate 436,819 of JAWZYT010001678.1, forward strand.
GCCCCTGTCGCCGCCGCCGCCGCTGCCGCCGCCGCTAATAAACTATTTTTTTTTATTAATAATTTTTATGTTTTATTTTTAATATTTTTTTTGTTTATTAATTATTATCGCCGTCGTCGTAGTCGCCGCCGCCGCTGCCGCCTCCGCCGCCGCCGCCGTCGCCGCCCCTGCCGCCGCCACCCCTGCCATCGCCGCCGCCGCCGCCGCCACTAATAAACTTTTTTTTTTGTTTTATTAATTTTTATTTTTTATTTTTTTAAATAATTATTATTATTTTTTTTTTAATATTTTTTTGTTGTTGTTTATTAATTATTATCGTCGTCGCCCCCGCTGCCGCCACCGCGGTCTCCGCCACCCCCGCCGCCGCCGCTGTCTCCACCACCCCCGCCGCCGCCGCCACCACTAATTAACTATTTTTTTTTTATTAATAATTTGTATTTTTTATTTTTAGTTTAATAATTATTTTTCTTATTTTTTTTTAATATATTTTGTTTTGATTATTCAGTATTATCGTCGTCGCCGCTGCCGCCCCCCGCCCCCGCCGCCGCCGCCGCTAATTAACTATTTTTATTTTTTAATTAGTATTTTTTTTTTTTTTTTTTTTTTTTTTTTTTTTTTTTTTTTTTTTACTAATTATTATCGTCGTCGCCGCCGCCGCCACCCCCGCCGCCGCCACCCCCAAAGCCGCCGCCGCCACCGCCTCCACCGCCGCCACCGCCGCCGCCTCCGCCGCAGCCGCCGCTAATTAATTATATATTTTTTAAATAAATATATATATATTTTTTTTTAAATAATTATTATTATTTTTTTTTAATATATTTTTTTTTGTTTTAATTATTATCGTCGTCGTAGTCGCCTCCGCCGCCGCCGCAGCCGCAGCCGCTGCCACCGCCGCCGCCGCCACCGCCGCAAATAAACTATTTTTTTTTGTTTTATTAATATTTTTTTTTTTTTTTTTTTAATATATATATATTTTTTTTTTTTTTTTTTTTTATACATATTTTTTTTTTATTAATTATTGTCGTCGTCGCCGCTGCCACCGCCGCCGCCGCCGCTGTCACCGCCGCCGCCGCCGCTGCTGCCGCTACCGCTAATTAACTAAAAAAAAAATATTAATAATTTTTATTTTCTATTTTTTTTTAATAATTATTTTTCTTATTATTTTTTTATATATATTTTTTGTTTATTAATTATTATCGTCGTCGCCGCTGCCGCCCCCGCCGCCGCCACCCCCGCTGCCGCCGCCCCCGCCACCGCCGCTGATTAACTAAAGAAATATTAATTATTATTTTTTTTTTTTTGTATTAATCATTGTCGTCGTCGTAGTCGCCGCTGCCAACTCCGCCGCCGCCTCTTCCGCCGCACCCGCCGTCGCCGCCCCACCCACCGCCGCACCCGCCGCCGCCGCCGCCCCCGCTACCGCCGCCTCCTCCGCTTTTTTTTAATTAATATTTTTTTTATTTTTTTTTAATAATATTTTTTTTTTATTTTTTTTTTATTCATATTTTTCTATTAATTATTATCGTCGTCGTCGTCCCCGCCGTCCCCGCCATCGCCGCCGCCATCGCCCCTGTCGCCGCCGCCGCCGCCGCTAATAAACTATTTTTTTTTATTAATAATTTTTATGTTTTATTTTTAATATTTTTTTTTGGTTATTAATTATTATCGCCGTCGTCGTAGTCGCCGCCGCCGCTGCCGCCTCCGCCGCCGCCGCCGTCGCCGCCCCTGCCGCCGCCACCCCTGCCATCGCCGCCGCCGCCGCCGCCACTAATAAACTATTTTTTTTTGTTTTATTAATAATTTTTTTTTTTTTTTTTTTTTAAATAATTATTATTATTTTTTTTTTATATTTTTTTTTGTTGTTTATTAATTATTATCGTCGTCGCCCCCGCTGCCGCCACCGCGGTCTCCGCCACCCCCGCCGCCGCCGCTGTCTCCACCACCCCCGCCGCCGCCGCCACCACTAATTAACTATTTTTTTTTTTATTAATAATTTGTATTTTTTATTTTTAGTTTAATAATTATTTTTCTTATTTTTTTTTAATATATTTTGTTTTGTTTATTAATTATTATCGTCGTCGCCGCTGCCGCCCCCCGCCCCCGCCGCCGCCGCCGCTAATTAATTATTTTTATTTTTTAATTAGTAATTTTTTTTTTTTTTTTTTTTTTAATATTTTTTTTTTTTTTTTACTAATTATTATCGTCGTCGCCGCCGCCGCCGCCGCCACCCCCGCCGCCGCCACCCCCGCCGCCGCCACCCCCAAAGCCGCCGCCGCCACCGCCTCCACCGCCGCCACCGCCGCCGCCTCCGCCGCAGCCGCCGCTAATTAATTATATATTTTTTAAATAAATATATATATATATTTTTTTAAATAATTATTATTATTTTTTTTTAATATTTTTTTTTTTGTTTTAATTATTATCGTCGTCGTCGTCGTCGTAGTCGCCTCCGCCGCCGCCGCCACTGCTACCGCCTCCGCCGCCGCCGCCGCCGCTGCTGCCGCTACCGCTAATTAACTAAAAAAAAAATATTAATAATTTTTATTTTCTATTTTTTTTTAATAATTATTTTTCTTATTATTTTTTTATATATATTTTTTGTTTATTAATTATTATCGTCGTCGCCGCTGCCGCCCCCGCCGCCGCCACCCCCGCCGCCGCCACCCCCGCTGCCGCCGCCCCCGCCACCGCCGCTGATTAACTAAAGAAATATTAATTATTATTTTTTTTTTTTGTATTAATCATTGTCGTCGTCGTAGTCGCCGCTGCCAACTCCGCCGCCGCCGCCGCCTCTTCCGCCGCACCCGCCGTCGCCGCCCCACCCACCGCCGCACCCGCCGCCGCCGCCGCCCCCGCTACCGCCGCCTCCTCCGCTTTTTTTTAATTAATATTTTTTTTATTTTTTTTTAATAATATTTTTTTTTTATTTTTTTTTATTCATATTTTTCTATTAATTATTATCGTCGTCGTCGTCCCCGCCGTCCCCGCCATCGCCGCCGCCATCGCCCCTGTCGCCGCCGCCGCCGCCGCTAATAAACTATTTTTTTTTATTAATAATTTTTATGTTTTATTTTTAATATTTTTTTTTGGTTATTAATTATTATCGCCGTCGTCGTAGTCGCCGCCGCCGCTGCCGCCTCCGCCGCCGCCGCCGTCGCCGCCCCTGCCGCCGCCACCCCTGCCATCGCCGCCGCCGCCGCCGCCACTAATAAACTATTTTTTTTGTTTTATTAATTTTTTTTTTTTATTTTTTTAAATAATTATTATTATTTTTTTTTTATATTTTTTTTTGTTGTTTATTAATTATTATCGTCGTCGCCCCCGCTGCCGCCACCGCGGTCTCCGCCACCCCCGCCGCCGCCGCTGTCTCCACCACCCCCGCCGCCGCCGCCACCACTAATTAACTATTTTTTTTTTTATTAATAATTTGTATTTTTTATTTTTAGTTTAATAATTATTTTTCTTATTTTTTTTTAATATATTTTGTTTTGTTTATTAATTATTATCGTCGTCGCCGCTGCCGCCCCCCACCCCCGCCGCCGCCGCCGCTAATTAATTATTTTTATTTTTTAATTAGTAATTTTTTTTTTTTTTTTTTTTTTAATATTTTTTTTTTTTTTTTTTTTTTTTTTTTTTTACTAATTATTATCGTCGTCGCCGCCGCCGCCGCCGCCACCCCCGCCGCCGCCACCCCCGCCACCCCCGCCGCCGCCACCCCCAAAGCCGCCGCCGCCACCGCCTCCACCGCCGCCACCGCCGCCACCTCCGCCGCAGCCGCCGCTAATTAATTATATATTTTTTAAATAAATATATATATATATATTTTTAAATAATTATTATTATTTTTTTTTAATATTTTTTTTTTTGTTTTAATTATTATCGTCGTCGTCGTCGTCGTAGTCGCCTCCGCCGCCGCCGCCACTGCTACCGCCTCCGCCGCCGCCGCCACCGCCGCTAATAAACTATTTTTTTTGTTTTATTAATATTTTTTTTTTTTTTTTTTAAATATTTTTTTTTTTTTTTTTTTTTAATATTTATTTTTTGTTTATTAATTATTGTCGTCGTCGCCGCTGCCACCGCCGCCGCCGCCGCTGTCACCGCCGCCGCCGCCGCTGCTGCCGCTACCGCTAATTAACTAAAGAAATATTAATTAATATTTTTTTTTTTTTGTATTAATCATTGTCGTCGTCGTAGTCGCCGCTGCCAACTCCGCCGCCGCCGCCGCCTCTTCCGCCGCACCCGCCGCCGCACCCGCCGTCGCTGCCGAACCCGCCGCCGCCGCCGCCGCCGCCGCCGCCGCCGCCGCCGCCCCCGCTACCGCAGCCTCCTCCGCTTTTTTTTTAATTAATATTTTTTTTATTTTTTTTTTATTCATATTTTTCTATTAATTATTATCGTCGTCGTCGTCCCCGCCGTCCCCGCCATCGCCGCCGCCATCGCCGCCCCTGTCGCCGCCGCCGCCGCTGCCGCCGCTAATAAACTATTTTTTTTTATTAATAATTTTTATGTTTTATTTTTAATATTTTTTTTGTTTATTAATTATTATCGCCGTCGTCGTAGTCGCCGCCGCCGCTGCCGCCTCCGCCGCCGCCGCCGTCGCCGCCCCTGCCGCCGCCACCCCTGCCATCGCCGCCGCCGCCGCCGCCACTAATAAACTTTTTTTTTTGTTTTATTAATAATTTTTATTTTTTATTTTTTAAAATAATTATTATTATTTTTTTTTTATATATTTTTTTTTTGTTGTTTATTAATTATTATCGTCGTCGCCCCCGCCGCCGCCACCGCGGTCTCCGCCACCCCCGCCGCCGCCGCTGTCTCCACCACCCCCGCCGCCGCCGCCACCACTAATTAACTATTTTTTTTTATTAATAATTTGTATTTTTTATTTTTAGTTTAATAATTATTTTTCTTATTTTTTTTTAATATATTTTGTTTTGTTTATTAATTATTATCGTCGTCGCCGCTGCCGCCCCCCGCCCCCGCCGCCGCCGCCGCTAATTAACTATTTTTATTTTTTAATTAGTAATTTTTTTTTTTTTTTTTTTTTTTAATATATTTTTTTTTTTTTTTTTTTTTTTTTTTTTTTTTACTAATTATTATTGTCGTCGCCGCCGCCGCCACCCCCGCCGCCGCCACCCCCGCTGCCGCCACCCCCAAAGCCGCCGCCGCCACCGCCTCCACCGCCTCCACCGCCGCCTCCGCCGCAGCCGATAATTAACTAATTTTTTTTTAATAAATAATTTTTATTTTTTTATTTTTTTTAATAATTATTTTTCTTTTTTTTTTTAATATATTTTTTTTGTATTAATTATTATTGTCATCGTCGTCGTAGTCGCAGCCGCCGCCGCCACCCCCAAAGCCGCCGCCGCCACCGCCTCCACCGCCGCCACCGCCTCCCCTGCCGCCGCCGCCGCTAATTAACTTTTTTTTTTTTAAGTAATATTTTTTTTTTTTTTTTTTTTAATATTTTTTTTTTTTTTTTTATATATATATATTTTCTATTAATTATTATCGTCGTCGTCGTCGCCGCCGTCTCCGCCATCGCCGCCACCATCGCCGCCGCCGCTGCCGCCGCCCCCGCCCGGGTTGATGTTCCTTTGTTTATAAACATTAATAAACATTTCCCTCCAATGTTACGGATTAGGGAACTCACTCAGGAAACTTGAAAGGTGCATGTGTACTTACTAGGTGTGTATGTATGTATGTATGTATGTATGTAACTCCAACATGACAATTATCCCCCCTCTCATATCCATTACTCAAAATTGACATATATGGATTTTTGATATTTTTTAGTCGGTCAAAAAAATTTTGGTTTGTGGGAAAAGGAATGAGAACGTGTGTGTGTGTGTGTGTGTGTACGTGTGTGTGTACGTGTGTGTGTGTACGTGTGTGTGTGTGACTGAGAACGTGTGTGTGTGTGTGTGTGCGCAGAGAGAGAGAGAGAGAGAGAGAGAGAGAGAGAGAGAGAGAGTTTTAGTATGTGGCTGGAGAGTGGATATATATACACACACACACACTGGTTTGGGGGGTGTGGGAATACGGGGACAGGCTTGGGGGGGGGGACAGGCTTTCTACCCACCCCAAGCCTGTCCCCCCCCCCAAGCCTGTCCCCCTATTCCCGCACCCCCCAAAATAGGTTGGAGGAATAATTATCTCCTAAAATTTAATTAAACACACACACACACACACACACACACAACCCCGTGATCGTGTATATAATGTCTGTATGTCTGTTTGTGTGTGTGTGTGTGATCGTGTATAATATGAACCTTTTCGTGGCATCTGATTCCTCCTCACTACGCCACCAAACAAGTGGTGTCCCTTTATTGCTGCGCCCCCCAGTCCCCCCCAAAGCCTGTCCCCTTATTGCCGCACCCCCCAGTCCCCCCCCCAAGCCTGTCCCCTTATTGCCACACACCCCAGTCCCCCCCAAACAAGCTCCTTCTATATAAGTTGTGTTTCGTGGTAATATTTGAAGCACTCGCTTACCTCCAATTATCTCACTAATTACCGTTTCACACAAAATCTATAAGAGATACGTTGATGAAATTTATAGGATAGATGCAACACCTATCCCTGCATATAGGGTAAAAATATTATTAATCTAGGTATAAAACTAAGGTTAGGAGAACTAGAAATGTTAACTCATAATTTACACACACCGACAACCTCCTCTCCCAACTCTCCTCTCGTGTGTGTGTGTGTGTGTGTCTGTGTGTGTCGGTATGTGTGTGTGTGTGTGTGTGTGTGTGTCGGTGAGGGAGTAATCTAGCCGGTGGTTAGTTCAGTTCACTGCCGACCATCATTGTTAACAGAACCTCAACCAGGATTAAGTATTGGATTATTTATTTATTGAAGGGATATATTTAGTAAATTAATTTTGGCTTAATCTAATTTAATTTTGGGTTAATTCGTGTTCAAACTTCAATCAGGATTAAGTAGAGATTATTTATTTATTGAAGTGATATATTTATTGAATTAATTATGGCCTAATTTATTTAATTTTGGGTTTATTAGTGATATATTTAGTGAATTAATTATGGCCTAATTTGGTTTAATTTTGGGTTTATTCGTGTTAAAAGTGTTTACGAATATTTCCTCTAACTTAAAAAATAACTATTGCTTTATAGGCCTACCACCACCTAGGCCTACCACCACCTAGGCCTACCACCACCTAGGCCTACCACCACCTAGGCCTGGCTGGTGTCCTTCTAGGTGGGAGAGGTGAAGAGAGAAGTGCTACAAGAGTCCAGAGTATAGGCCTACCACCACCTAGGCCTGGCTGCTGTTGTTGTGTAGGCCTACTGTAACTATTAACCACTTGTTGGTGAGTATATAATTATATTTCATAATGTTTATCTTGTAATAATAATAATAATAATAATAATAATAATAATAATAATAATAATAATAATATTCTGTTATCATTTAGTTGCTGTAATTAATCATTTAATTACTGTAATTAATCATTTAGTTACTGTAATTAATCATTTAGTTACTGTAATTAATCATTTAATTACTGTAATTAATCATTTAATTACTGTAATTAATCATTTAGGCATTATTAATATTAATTTGTGTGTTAAAGAAGTAATTACAGCGAATGTTAAATTAAAAACCGAAACACTCACACACACACACACACACACACACACACACACACACACACACACACACACACACACACACACACACACACACACACGAAAGTCCGACTATTAAGAAATATTAACCTATGGACTGCGAAGTTAATAATTGTATTGTGAAATTGTGTATGTGTGATATTAATAATGTAATTTTTTTTTTTTTTTTTTTTTTTTTTTTTTAATTACATGTTTGTTCGCAGAAATGATTAACTTATGGCTGTACAATCATCACTACCACCATCATCATCACTACCACTACTACTACTACCATCACCACTACTACTACTACTACCACCACTACCACTACTACTACCATCACCACACACACACACACACACCATCTAATTAATCAACAATAAGGTAATAATTATTCCCTTTTGTTTACACTGACAAATAAATGAATAAAAAACTAAATAAATAATGAAATTAATAAATACATAGTAATAAATATTGACACACACACACACACACACACACACACACACACTTACAAGACAAATAAATAATGTATTCTTTATATTTTCAGATACCTGTACAAGAGAGAGAGAGAGAGAGAGAGAGAGAGAGAGAGAGATACATCATCACCAACAAGGATCAAGAATACAACGATAACTACCCTGTGTGTGTGTGTGTGTATAGATGTGTATGTATGTGTGTGTGTGTGTGTGTGTGTAGATGCGTGTGTGTGTATAGATGTGTATGTGTGTGTGTGTGTGTGTGTGTGTGTGTGTGTGTGTATAGATGTGTGTGTGTGTAGTTTTATATATATAACTATAATATTAATAACACTAACCTATAACAATAACAATAACCAACAATAACCATAACAATAACCAATAATAACAATAAACAACAATAACAATAACCAATAGTAACAAACAATAATAACAATAATAATAACAATAACAATAATAATAACCAACAATAACAATAACCAACAACGACAATAACTATAACCAACAATAACAATAACCAATAATAACAAACAATAATAACAATAACAATAACCAATAATAACAATAACCAACAATAACCAATAATAATAACCAACAATAACAATAACCAACAACGACAATAACTATAACCAACAATAACAATAACCAATAATAACAAACAATAATAACAATAACAATAACCAATAATAACAATAACCAACAATAACCAACAACAACAATAACAATAACCAACAATAACCAACAACAACAATAACAATAACCAACAATAACAAATGTCAATATTTAATTCACTAATATTATTTAATTTATTTTTCTATGTGCAAAAAATATCCTTGGTTCACATTACAGCCGACGTCATTAAAGTTGACGGTGTGGACGTCAATAACGGCTTGGCTTGACGTCCACCTGGGGAATACCCTTGGTTCACATTACAGCCGACGTCATTAAACGTGACGGTGTGGACGTCAATAACGGCTTGGCTTGACGGAAACCCCATCGTAATTCGAACTGTTATGGTTTGTGTGTGTGTGTGTGTGTGTGTGTGTGTGTTTGTCCTGTAATTTATAACCATGCAGGATACATACATACATACACACACACTGTATATTTATTTATTTATATGCCTTATTTTGTTTTATTAATTGATAATAGATAAAATAATAATTTTAATTTGTGTTTATGTGTACGTTTGTGTTTTTTTTTTTTCTAACAAATGCTTACTTCGTTTTTTTTTATATGTATATATATATTCGTTTTTTTTCTTCTAACTAATGATTCGTGTTTTTTTTTTATATATATTAGTTTTTTTTTTTCATTATCTATTCATGTTTTTTTTTCTAAATAATGATTCGTGTTTTTTTTTATATATATATTAGGTTTTTTTTTTCTTCTAACTAATGATTCGAATATATGAAACACAAGGCTGATTCCCTGTAATGCATGGCCCAGCGACCACTCCACCCACCTGAGACCCGAGTCAGCTTCGGCTATGGCTGACTAAGCAGGAAGACCTCAGACAGCTGACTCAACCCCCCCCCCCCCTAACTAATGATTCCTGTTTTTTTTTTCGTTATATATTCGTGTGTTTTTTTCTAACTAATGATTCGTGTTTTTTTTTTATATATACATGTTTTTTTTCTAACTAATGATTCGTGTTTTTTTTTATATATATTCATGTTTTTTTTCTAACTAATGATTCGTGTTTTTTTTTTTATATATATATTCGGTTTTTTTTCTAACTAATAATTC
>JAWZYT010001679.1:0-2500 GCA_034508575.1 Petrolisthes manimaculis
ACTTTCCATCACCATCTTTCCTTTTCCACTCAGATACACACAGACGGGTTGAGAAGAGGTGTAGAGGCTATGGCAGTTATGGAGGTAATAATGGTATTTGATGGTAGTGGTGATAATGGTAAAGGTGGCAATTATATATATAGGCCAGTATATTATTAGGATGTCTATGGTAATAAATTTGACATACTATTTTATCATTAGTTGTAGGGGTATGATGTATGTATATGTATGTATGTTTTTAGGGTTATCTAAGGTGATAGGGTTACAAAATTATGTATATCTAAAGTATGGCGTGAGTGACGAGTGTTGGTGAGTGATGGAATATAAAAAAATAAAGTAATTCATTCTCACATCTACTGTATAATCCCTTCTATACCAACCAACCAACCAACCCACCAACCAACCAACCCACCAACCAACCAATCAACCTACCAAACAGCCAGCCAGCCAGCCAACCAACCAACCAACCAACCACACATCTCACGTAAGTTATATTTCACTCTTTCAACCAAACTCCTTTTCTTCTATACATCTATCAACACTACCATCTCAACCCTCACCCACCCATCCATCCATCTCCTCTATCATCAACAACAACAACAACAACAACAAAAACAACAACAACACCCCAACAACAACACACACACACCACAACAACAAAAACAATAAACCAACCTACCTTTTCTTCTATACACCTATCAAACCCTACCATCTCAACCCCTCACCCACTCACCCATCCATCCATCCATCTCCTCTATCATCATCAACAACAACAACAACAACAACAACACACACACACACACACATAAATGACGATGGTACTAGTGATAAGACTAATGATAGGGAAGAGCTGGAAAACGTCAAGAACATCATTTCTCTCTCTTTATCTGTCTATCTCTTACATACGCCTGTTTCCTTACCTTATCTCTCCATCACATACACACAAAAAAAAGCATACACATACACACACACACTCGGGATACTATAGGCAAACTGGAGGCTACTAAAATACTCCAATCAATGGTAGGAAACAGACGAAGATGATAAAGATAAAGGTGGTCTGTTTCCCCATACAATTTGAAGGAATCACTAGTGTTCTCTCGGTGGGAAAATCTAAACTATTTACATTTTCGTACCACATCTGGACTACTACAAGAGAGACAGATGAAAGCGTTTATGGCTACACGTATATTTCAGTTATCCTTCCATTATAAAGATAACATCGCTGACAGTTCACTCTATACAGTATATCCTCAAATATCCGTCAAGTGTTCCTCCTTATTTTCATTTCCTCGAGTGATTGTTGTCCCTCTTCTCTCTATCACTTCCTTCCTTTTCCAACTGTCCCTCCTTTCATTCTATTTCCTAGCTTGAGAGATTGTTGACCCTCTCCTCTTTATCACTTCCCGTTTCTTCCCAACATACTTTGGAGAAAAAATCGAGGTACTACAAAGTATCAAAAAAGAATTATCTCTTAAATTAATATAATTGTGGTGGTGGGGGGGGGAAGGAAGGAGGGGAAGAAGGGGTTGTGGTAGTGGTGAAAAGAGGGAAGGATGGAGGGATAGAAGGGGTTGCGGTTATAGTTGTAGTGAGTGAGGGGGAAGAGGGGGTTGTAGTAGTGTTGAAAGGAGGAAAGGATGGAGAGATAAAATGGGTTGTGGGTATAGTGGTGGTAGACAACTATGACACTTATCTGACATGTTAAAATTCCTCTTCAGACGTAACTCGGACATGTTAAAATTCCTCAGTGTATATATACGGACCTGAGCGATGCATTCCGTTCTCAACACATAACTATCGTGGTGACGTTTTATTATATAGTATTGAATTATTGACACAACGTAGCCTATTTTTAGTGTTTCAAAGTGAATGAAAGTGAAGGTTGTATTTTGTATTCCTATACCCAGCACTTACATACATACATACATACATACAGGACCCAATTCATATATGCAGCTCTTATATACATACATACATACAGGGCCCAATTCCTATACCCAGCTCTTACATACATACATACATACATAAATACATATATACATGACCCAATTCCTATACCAGCTCTTACATACATACATACACACATAAATACATATATACATGACCCAATTCCTATACCCAGCTCTTACATACATACATACACACATAAATACATATATACATGACCCAATTCCTATACCCAGCTCTTACATACATAAACATACACACATACATACATACAACGCCTCAATGACCGACCCGACCCGACCCGACCTTACCGATCTTCCTAATCCTTTTATTTTCGCCTTTTTTCCCCCCCACCCAGCCAGTGTCGGCAGCAACATTACTCACGAAGCATTAAAACACTAAACATAAGGTGGGGGGCACATCAACACACGCAACACAAGCTTTACTGATAACTCCACATGCCACCTATCTCTCGGTCCGCTCCAGTCGCTGCTAATAATAAAACTCGCTAAAAATTCCTTCTAAGCATTTGAAAAAAAAAAAAAAAAAA
>JAWZYT010001679.1:7500-55000 GCA_034508575.1 Petrolisthes manimaculis
CTATCAAGATTTGTCGCAATACCTTTTTGGGGGCAACTGTACATACAAACACACACACCACATCAACCACTATATACCAACTAACTATAATGATGGCGGGTTTTATAGTCCTCAATCACTACTTTGATGTCCGTAACGAGAGAGAGAGAGAGAGGAGAGAGAGAAGAGAGAGAGAGAGAGAGAGAGAGAGAGAGAGAGAGAGAGAGAGAGAGAGAGAGAGAGAGAGAGAGAGAGAGAGAGAGAGAGAGAGAGAGAGAGAGAGAGAGACAGAGACAAACAGACAGACAGAGACAAACAGACAGACAGAGACAAACAGACAGACAGAGACAGACAGACAGACAGATAGAGACAGAGAGGGGGGGAGGGGGAACTAACTATCCGATTTACAGCTATGGAAATTATTTGGGAAGGAACGAAAGAAAACTGCCAACCCGGTACACCTAATCATCACAGCCTCAGTAATAATAATAATAACAATAATAACACCGATAGTAAACTTCACCGGCTCCAACAATCACGGTCACTATATTAAAGTTTAAAGTGTGATAAGCCGTTCGTTCACACCCATAAAAATTCTCGTTCGCACACCAGTATATACACGTTACAGTATACTCCTAAAAAAAAAAAAAAAAAAAAAAAAAAAAAAAAAAAAAAAAAAAAAAAAATCACACACACACACACACTTCTTAAAAAAAATGGATGGTCTCTGTACTATACGATTCCTCCAAACTATGCCATGAAACACACACACACACACACACACACACACTCTTTCTCTATGTTCCCTCCTTTTCCTTATCCTCGTCACTTCTCTCCACTTCCACTCCCACCACCCCACCCCCACCCCCACCCCCACCCTGTTCGTCCTGCATGGGTTGGCTCGGCTTCACATGTCCATCTCTGCTCCCCCCCCAACACCCCCCCCCCCTGCCCCCTACCCCCTCAACAATTAAGATTTTATCCGATATGCCAAATAATTACCTCAGGCGTGACTTAAATTATATTGGCCTGCCCGACTCTTTATTGGACTGATGGTTGATGGGTTGGTGGTGATGGTGGTGGTGTGTCGACCCTCCCTAAGTCAGGTCAGTCAGTCGGTCAGTCAGTCAGGTAGGAGTCAGTCAGGTAGGTAGGCAGCCAGTCAGTCAGGTAGATGTGTAGGTCAGGTAGATGTGTAGGTCAGTCAGGTAGGTCGGTCAATCAGTCAGTAAGTCAGTCACTTACTCACGAACGAATCACCTAACTCAATGTCTCACTCATTTACTAGGCCAGTAGTCCACTCGGTCATTATCTCACTATCTCACTCATTCAAGTCACAAATGTATTCAGCCATTAACCGCTCAATTCATTTTACTCACTCATTTTTGTCAATTATATTTCCCACTAATTTTTTTCTCGCTACCTACCTCACTTGATTTTTACTTATTCCGTGTATAATATAATATAGGTAAACTACTTAAACAGACAAGCCCGTAAGTGATCCCTAATGCCCTTAAAGTATTGCCCTCATCATTACGGGCAATGCAAACCCCTTAATTAAGTATTGCCCACATTACTTATACGGGCAATACCCCACTTCGATGTTAGACTCTGGGAAAATACTCACTGCTTCCATCTTATATTATTTGGCAACTAAATACTCCTTCCAACACATGTTTATTATTTATTTAACAGCCAAATTATCTTTCCTATATAAATTACACCCCTTCGTACCCACACAAACAACAGTCCCTTACTTGTGTATTTTTTGTATATTTCTTTCTGTATATTTCTTTTTTTTACACCAATATCTAACGAGGTGGACATATAGTGTGTGAATAAATAAAGGTGATATTAGAGGGTGCATGCATGGGTCCTTGAAGGGGAGAATACACTTTTATAGTACAGTAGAGTCGAGTGCCTTGATTCCTCCAAAGTAATGCCAGGAAACGGGACCAACAGGTGTAACAAACATAATAATGGGGGTCTGTCCGTTGCCTGGAGTAGTCTGAAGGAAATCATTCGCTCCAGATTTACGACGGCCCACCGAGAACGTAAAAAGAGTGAATAATGGAACAGGAGTCAGACGTCCATTTCCCTCCACCGTACAAAAGCCGACGTGTTAATAAGAAGGGTTGTGTGTTATTAGTATGAGGCCAGTAAACACACGAGTATGAGGCTGGTAAACACACGCACCACTAGTCACATATACAGTAGGTAACACACACACACATACATTTAACCATTGCTACACCTACATACGAGTCAAAATTGTATTAATTTTACTAGAGAAAGGAAGTTCAATATATCGTACTGCAGGACCTCTTAATTTGAACTTGAACTTGGACACACTTACTTATCAATCATTTACATGACGTTAATTAAAACACAAGCATTTCTTATTCTGAAACTTGAAACTTATAGCCATGGCTGATAGTGCTTGACCAGGGTCCAAGGAGTGTTGGTGAGCAACTGAACAGAGTTCGAACACGTGAATTTTCCAAACTATCAAGCACTATCAGCCATGGATGTACTGTACTCTTAAATCTCTCGTCTTACCTTTCTTCATCACCTGGACCCGACGATAAACCCGATAATCTAAGCACAACACAAGGTAAAACAAACACACGAGGTATGACGTGGTGGGAGATGGACAGCAGGAGATGTTGGGAGGTGGACAGCAGGAGATGGAATGGGTGTGGATATGGGAGAGGAGGAGTGAGTATGGCTCGGAATCGGATGAGTCCATGTTGTCGAGGTGGGGGAGGCCTTGTCGTCTGTATAGTGTTGCCAATATCTAATTTACTCGTCTTTGATTAATTTGATTGATTGATTGATTGATTGATTGATATTAGGCGCCTCATCAGCGAGGTCATACTTATCTTTGAGCATCTAAATATTTAATCACCTATTGTATACTTAATGATATTGTATTATATTCTGTCCTTTACAAAATAATATAATAATATAATAATAATAATATGATAAATGATAGTGACATTGTTTGTTTTAGAGTGTATCTTGTATTTACTTGTAGTTAGCCTTATATTCACTGTGTGTAAGTGTGTGTGTGAGGCAGAGAGAGAGAGTGTGTGTAAGTGTGTGTGTGAGGCAGAGAGAGAGAGAGTGTGTGTAAGTGTGTGTGTGAGGCAGAGAGAGAGAGAATGTGTATGTTTGTTTGTGTGTGTGTCTGTGTGTGAGAGAGAGACAGTATGTGTGTATGTGAGACAGACAGACAGTGTGAGTTTATGTGTATGTGTGTATGTGAGACAGAGAGTGAGTTTATGTGTATGTGTGTATGCGAGACAGAGTGTGTGTGTGTTTGTGTGTTAGTAAGTGCCCGTATAGTCTTTATCTGCATGATTTACGTGTTGTCGTCATGCACAAAGCACCCAACACACACACACACATACACACACGTTTGACCATACTCCCCCCCAGTGAGACAAAATATAGTTCCCAAGCTTTGTTCAACTTAATTAAAGAGATGATAGATACACTTGTAAGTACACTGGAGCACCTTGATTCCTCCAAAGTATACCATGAAACACAACTAAAGTAACAATAATAAAGGTGGCCTGTTGCATGAAATAGTTTGGAGGATTCAAGTGCTTTATATTTATTAACTCCTTTCAGTCCATTGAACCCTTTGTCCTGCATAGTATATAGTTCACGTGATGAATGACAATTATGCAGTTTTGGGTGTAATGAAAAAGTAGTGAATTATTATTTATTACTGTTATCATTTATCAGTATTATTAGTGTTATTTATTTCATTTATCAGTATTATTAGTGTTATTTATTTCATTTATCAGTATTATTAGTGTTATTTATTAGTTAATGGTGTGGACTTCTGATTCCTCGAAATTCCACGTGTATACCAAGATACAGACAGGTAGGGTCGTATGCATGAACATTCATGGTGTATACGATGGCGTGGTATCGATACGACGGCTCGATTTTTTTTTTTTTTTTTTTTTTTTTCTAAGGAGCCATCGTACCAGTACCATACACCATCGTATTCACCACCACGGATGATCTTGAATACGGCCCACAGTTAGTTTGTCATGCATGCAGTCTGTATGGTGTTTTGATTTATGGTGTGTATATATGGTGTTGGGAAATCATACACACACACACACACACACACACACACGAGAAGATGGAGGAGTGCCCACTACACACACACACACACACAAACACACACACACACACACACACACACACACACGAGAAAATGGAGGAGTGCCCAATACACACACACACACACACACAAACACACACACACACACACGAGAAGATGGAGGAGTGCCCAATACACACACACACACATAAACACACACACACACACACACACACACACAAGATGGAGGAGTGCCCAATACACACACACACACAAACACACACACACACACACACACACACAAGATGGAGGAGTGTCCAATACAAGGTCTCCTGAATCACGTCCACATCAAAACATACGTCTGATGAAAAATAATAAAAAAAAACATATGCCTGGTCTGAAGGTCGAGTGAGGTGAGGTGAGGTGGAGGTGGAGAGGAAATGTTATGATTATTATGTAGACGACTGACGTGGCCTTTTGGGAGTGTGAAATGAAGGAGTGGTACAGTTAAGTTTGTTTGTTTGTTAGTTAGTTAGTTAGTTAGTTAGTTAGTTAGTAGTTCCTTTGTATGCTTGATTGATTGATTGATTGATTGATTGATTGATTGATTGATTGATTGGTTGATTAAGTGCAGCAACAGTGAGGTCATTTGTCGCCTGAGGAAGATTATTATTGAGAGTTGAGACAAATATCTATATACAAAATACAATATAATATGCCTTGTTTACGATTATAACGAATATATATGTACAGTCAGCGGCAGAAATCCAGTCACCTCGTCTACTGTAATTTACCGAGACGCACATTTTTCATAGACTCGAGAAATACACACGTTTTATACACCTAATAATCTCGAGTCTATGAACATCGCGTGCCTCGGTGAAGCAAGTAAGGTGTGTTACAGGACTTTTGACGCCGACTGTACAGTATATAACATTAATCGAACTATTATATTTCCTTACAAAAAAAAAAAAAAAATACAAATACATATATAAAAAAATAAATATCCCATGGTCATTATTTCAAAGGAAGGTTTCTACTACTGCATGTTCCCGTTGTGTTTGGTCTGATTGGTGATGTGTTGGGAAATGAAAATATAGGAAGCCTCACACACACACACACACACACACACACATAATAGGAAGCCACGTGCACGACACACATACAGTCACACAGAAATCAGAAGCCTCTCTCGACACACACACACACACACACAGACAGTCGAACAATAATAGGAAGTCACACACACACAAAGACAGTCACACAGGAATCAGAAGCCTCTCACGACACACACACACACACACACACACACAATACAGAACGGGAAGTAAGCAACCTTGACATACAAAGTGAACAATGGATGAATGAAGTCTAATAATTGAACAGCGAGGCATTTATTTAAGAAGGGATGTCCAGCCAAGGCGGAAAAAAATATAAACATCTGGATAAAACAAAAAAAATTATAAATGACATCTGGACAATACAAAAAAATTAATAAATATAAATACAAAAACAAAAAAAAGGCTCTCCGAAAAAAAATATATAATAATAATAATAATAATAATAATAATAATAATAATAATAATAATAATAATAATAATAATAATTCTTGTCGATCAACCCAGGCGAAATTGTAAAAAAAAAAAAAATTCAGTGTACTAGGAACTGAAGAGTCAACAAAGAGAGAGAGAGAGAGAGAGAGAGAGAGAGAGAGAGAGAGAGAGAGAGAGAGAGAGAGAAATTCACACGTCTCAGGAAGAAGTGTGAATCGGAAGGTGACCTGCTGACCAATATTATTACAACCACGATCACTGTTCTTCACTATTGTTAACTTTATCCATTTTTTATCATTATTTTAGGGGTGTGAGGTTGGATGAGCGGTTGAGAGGTTGGGTGAGAGGTTAGAAGAGTGGGTTGAGAGGCTGGATGAAAGGTGAGAGGTTGGGTGAGGAGTAAGAAGAGGGTTGATGGGTTGGATGGGGGTTGAGAGGTTGGGTGAGGGGTGTGTGTGTGGGTGGAGGGTGTGTGTGTGTGTGTGGAGGGTGTGTGTGTGTGTGTGTGTGGAGGGGTTGGTGTGTGTGGGTGGAGGGTGTATGTGTGTGGGTGGATGGTGTGTGTGTGTGCGTGTGGGTGGAGGGGGTGGGGTGGGGTGGGAGGGATGAGGAGTGAGGTAAGTAGGGGATATACTGATGATGATATTGGTCCTGTCATTTCTGCATGTCAACTGAAGGCTACAAGAGGGGATATTTAGGAAGGGGACTGAATGACAGTGAATGTGTGTGTGTGTGTGTGTGTGTGTCTGTGTGTGTGTGTGTGTGTGTGTCTGTGTGTCTGTGTGTGTGTATCTGTGTGTGTGTGTGTATGTGTATGTGTATGTGTGTGTGTGTGTGTGAGTGTGTGTGTCTGTGTCGCTCTGTGTGTGTGAGTGTGTGTGTGTGTGTCCCTTGATGTAACATAGGATAAAAGATCAGGAAGGAAAGTAGGAGATGATGGCAGGGTATAGTGACGTGTTCATGGAAGCTTATGCACACGTCACACACACACACACACACACACACACACCAGGCAAGCAAGTGTTAGGTAATGATAGATCCCGTAAAAGATTTCAGAAAGCAGGAAAGTTGAGACGGAGAGATGATTTATTTTTCTCTCTTTTTTTTTTTTTTTTTTTTTTTTTTTTAACCTTAGGACTGTCAGTAGCCCGTGACTCTTGCGAGGCCTTGATGAGACAGTGGAGGTTCGTGGTGATGTTGGTACCGTATGTATAGCTTCTCTTCTGTCCCACTAGATGACGACACCTTATTTATACACGTCACTATCACTATACTATCTATATGTTGGTGGAATCAGGGTGAATGGGTGAGACAAGCAACAGGGTGCAAGCATGGGTTAGTGAATGGGTGAGACAAGCAACAGGGTGAGATAGTGAAAGGGTGAGACAAGCAACAGGGTGAGATAGTGAATAATTGAGACAAGTAACAGGGTGAATAAGATAGTGAATGGATGAAGCAGATGAAGCAAGCAGCAAAGTGAGTGGGTGAGGCAGGCAGGGAAGTAGGCAGGCGGCAGGGAAGTAGGCAGGCAGGCAGCAGGTAAGAGTAATGCCAGGTTACACCCAAACCATCATGATAGTTGTCAGACCAACACTCACCACCACCACCGCTTATAATGTCCCCCTCCTTACCCATCCCTTCCTTCCTTATCTCACCAACCCTACCTCCTACCTCTCTTTACCCTCCATTTTAGACTTTATTTACCCATCATCTCAGCGTAGAGTATTGGTTTGAGTGGTGGTTTACGCGGGGAAATGCAAATAAGCGTTTTGTTTGCAAATAGCGAGCGCGCCAGTAAGTCCCGCCGGCGGCAAAGTAACCCTGCCAATCAATTCTCTCGGTGCCGCCCCTTGCCTCAACCCTGCACTCTGATTGGACGCCCGACCCTCCTGCAGGCCCCGAATTGGTCAATATTGTCGCGATATTCAGCGAAGGGGGGCGTGGTCTCCCTCTTTTGATTTCTACCTTGAGTATTCATATTTTGGTCCGGCAATGGATGAAAACACCAGTGCAAACTCGACCCCCTCCTTTGACGACGGTGATGGATGGATGGGAGGGAGAGAAGGAGGGAGGGATGGTGGGGTACTGCTTGCTCTCTCTCTCTCTCTTTCTATCTCTCTCTCTCTCTCTGTGAAGTGTGAATGTGTGTGTTATTGCTTGGGTTTATATATCTTTGGTATGGTAGCTAGTGTCAGGGCCCATTACTCAGTTATATGGTATTCCTTGGACCTTTAATTTACTCCATTACCTTATATTCACACATTTGCCCATTTACCCCAATTCCATATTCATCCATTTTCCTACTCGCTTCATTATTCTACTCACTCCATTTCCCTCCTTCGCCTCATTCTCCTACTCACCTCATTTCCTTACTTACCCCATTTGCCCACATCACTGCATATCTCTCCCTTCATACACCCACCTTGCCCTACTCACTTCCATTACCTTACACTCACACATTTCCCTACTTGCCCCCATTTGCCCACATCACTGCATATCTCTCCCTTCATGCTACGAGCTGTCACAGGAGGCCTCAACTCTCTACACAACAGACACTTGAAGGTCGACGCGAATTAAACTCTGACAGTTATGAAGACTTGCATGAAAAAAAATAAAAAAAAATAGAAGGGATCCTGGATATTATATTTCTTACCATATTATATTTCATTTCGGCTCATTTTATTCTCACACATTAATTTTTCTTCGTTCTACTTCATATTGAACTTTTTTGCTTGTTAACTTTATCATTATTACATATCTTGTATTATATTTTCTTATGTAGCTTATGCATTTCATTTATACTTATTCAATTCTTACAAAAGTTTTCCTTGTATTATCTTCATATTGAATTTTATTGCTTTATCATTATTACATGTATATTCATATCTTGTTTGTTTTCATAAATTATATTATTCTATAACATTTATTACACATATGTTAACATTTGTTATGTAAAGCTTGTGTATACATTTTTTTTTTTTTAACTTACTATTTCTTACGCTATTTTTTTTTTTTTTTTTTTTTTTTTGTCCAAGCATTAATCTTTGGAGCCTCTCACCCCTGTCATATATCTGGCCATAATTCAGCTTATCTTTGCCTTCCATCTGGCCTCTCAGTCTCTCAGTGGTCGACCTGTTTCCATGCATGCGCACTCAGGTTACGTTTATTCATGTAATACAGAACTGCGCACGGAACATCTCCATTTCCGTGTACATTTGCGCCTCATGCACAGGTTCTCACGCATGGCTTGTCCTCATTTTTCTCGTCCCCATCCTACTCCTCCTCCTCCTCCTCCTTCACTTTCTCACTTTTTCCAAACCATCTTTTTCCTTCTCAAGCTCTTTCCTTTTTTCTCTTTTATGTAAACTATCTTCATCTTTGTCCACCTTCTCCTCCTCCTCCTCCTTCTCTTCCTTCACTTTCTCACTTTTTCCAAACCATCTTTTTCCTTCTCAACCTCTTTCACTTTCTCTCTTTTATGTAAACTATCTTCATCTTTCTCCACTTCCACCTTCTCCTTCTCCTCCTCCTTCTCTTTCTTCACTTTCTCACTTTTTCCAAACCATCTTTTTCCTTCTCAAGCTCTTTCCTTTTTTCTCTTTTATGTAAACTATCTTCATCTTTCTCCACTTTCTTCTCCTTCTCTTCCTCCTCCTCCTTCTTCACTTTCCCACTTTTTCTAAACCATCTTTTTCCTTCTCGACCTCTTTCTCCTCCTTCCTCCCTTTCTCTCTAACTATTTTCATCTTTTTCCACCTTCTCCTCCTCCTCCTCCTTCTTCACTTTCTCACTTTTTCCAACCCATCTTTCTCCCTCTCCACCTCCTCTTCCCATTTCTCTATTTTTCTGGCATATACTTTGAAAGATGAAATAAATCAAAGACCACTAATATATGTACCAAAAATATACACTATACAAGTAAAACATAATAAATAAATAAAATAAAATAAAATATAATACACATATAAATAACCAAAACAAAATAATAAGTCTTGAGGCAACTTGTATAGCTTACCACTCTTGATTTTACAAAGGACTTGAAGGAGGTTTGGCAGAGTTAACAGGAGCGTGGAAAAGGAGTGAGTTAGTGAGTTGTGTGTTGTTGTTGTTGTTGTGTGTTTGTTGTTGGTGGTGGTGTTGGGGAGATGCGTGTGTCTGTGTGTGTGTGTGTTTGTGAGTGAGTGTGTGTTGTTGTTTGTTTGTTGTTGTTGGAGAGATGCGTGTGTGTGTGTTTGTTGTTGTTGGGAAGATGCGTGTGTGTGTGTGTGTGTGTGTGTGTGTGTCTGAGAGAGGAGGTGGGGGAAGGAAGAGAGGAGGAGGAGGGGGGAGGGTCAGAAGAGAGGAGGAAGAGGGAGGGGGTTCAGGAAGGGGGTCTATAGGTAGGTAGGACGGGGGTTGGTGGTAGGTAGGTAGGTAGGTAGGTAGGACGGGGGTTGGTGGTGGTAGGTAGGAGGTAGGTAGGACGGGGGTTGGTGGTAGGTAGGTAGGTAGATAGGTAGGACGGGGGTTGGTGGTAGGTAGGTAGGTAGGTAGGACGGGGGTTGGTGGTAGGTAGGTAGGACGGGGGTTGGTGGTAGGTAGGTAGGTAGGACGGGGGTTGGTGGTAGGTAGGTAGGTAGGACGGGGGTTGGTGGTAGGTAGGTAGGTAGGACGGGAGTTGATGGTAGGTAGGTAGGACGGGGGTTGGTGGTAGGTAGCCTCTTCAGCTTCAGCACCGAGGGGGTCTTAACTCTTCCTTTTACCTCAAGTCAAAACATCTCCACCAGCCCAAACTCACGACCTCTCTTGTTTTTTTCACCTTAACCTTTTTTCTTAACCTTCTGCTTGTAATTTTACCGCTACTGAGTCGGGCTTTTTCTATTTTCGTTTCTCTCCTTTACACTGTATATTATATTTTTTTTTATTTTCCTTTTTTCTTTGGGTTTCTCTCCTTTACATTTTGTTTTATATATTTTTTTTATTTTCCTTTTTTGTTTGGGTTTGTTTCCTTTTCACTTTATTTATATTTTTCTTTTTCTGCGAATTTTCCTTGATTTTTTTGAAATATTGCCTCGGTTTTATCATTATTATTATTATTATTATTATTATTATTATTATTATTATTATTATTATTATTATTATTATTATTATTATTATTATTATTATTATTATTACGCCAGGAAACAGAACCAGATTAGCAAAAATACTGATGCATGGACTGTCGCTTGGAATAATTTGGAGGAATCAATTGCTCCAGATATACCAAAAAAAAAAAAAAAAAAAAAAAAAATACCAACACCAACACCAACATCAACAACACCAACAGCAATAACAACAACAACCCCCTTAAAAAACCCACCTTCCCATTATTCCACAAGTGAAGTGAGAACAGGTTTTCTTATCAACAAAACAAATGGTGTTTCTATTCGGATCGATACGTGTTGGATTATCAAGACAGTGGCATCTAAATGAAGGGATCTTTAATGGTCAGTAATTATGGTGCTTTCACTTCGTCCCTTGCTAATCTGAAATGAGTGATGATCTGTATTGGAATAATGTTTAAATGTGTAATAATAATAATGTATAAATAAATATGTACAGTATTTAATAATGTATAAATGTATAAATGTGTAATAATAATAGTGTATAAATAAATATGTACAGTATGTAATAATGTATAAATATATATGTATGTAATAATGTATAAATGTATAATAATAATAATAATGTATAAATATATATGTATGTAATAATGTATAAATAAATAATGTATGTAATAATGTATAAATGTATAATAATAATAATGTGTAAATAAATATGTATGTAATAATGTATAAATGTATAATAATAATAGTGTATAAATAAATATGTACAGTATGTAATAATGTATAAATGTGTAATAATAATAATGTATAAATAAATATGTACAGTATGTAATTATGTATAAATAAATAATGTATGTAATAATGTATAAATGTATAATAATAATAATGTATAAATAAATATGCATGTAATAATGTATAAATGTATAATAATAATAATGTATAAATAAATATGCATGTAATAATGTATAAATGTATAATAATAATGTATAAATAAATATGTATGTAATAATGTATAAATGTATAATAATAATGTATAAATAAATAATGTATAAATATTAATGATGAAGTCTCTTTGTCCAGTTCTTATAATAATAATTACTTATAATTATTATATTCAGTAAGAGAGGTGGCCAGTGTTGTGTGCTACTGATTCCTCCAGTAGTCAGAAAATTGGAGGTTAGTGAGTCCTTCAATCATTGCCACGAAACACCACCTATATGGAAGGAACTTGTTTCGTGGCATAATAATAATAATAATAATAATAATAATAATAATAATAATAATAATAATAATAATAATAATAATAATAATAATAATAATAATAATAATAATAATAATAATAATAATAATAATAATAATAATAATAATAATAATAATAATAATAATAATAATAATAATAATAATAATAATAATAATAATAATAATAATAATAATAATAATAATAATAATGATAATAATAATAATAATAATAATATTAATAACAATAATAACAATAATAACAATAATAATAATAATAACAACAATAACAATGATAATAATAACAATAATAACAATAATAATAATAATAAGTTTCTACGCGGTAAAATATATATATAAATTTCTTCCTACATAGTAAAATAAAATAATAATTAATTTCCTTCCGATACAGACAAAAATAAAGATCTTCCTTCATGAGAAAAAACTTGTATTCTCTTCCGGACTGTTAGGTTTGACACAGTACTAGAGAGAGAGAGAGAGAGAGAGAGAGAGAGAGAGAGAGAGAGAGAGAGAGAGAGAGAGAGAGAGAGAGAGAGAGAGAGAGAGAGAGAGAGAGAGAGAGAGAGAGAGAGAGAAATATAGGTATATGTTATCTATCTTATTTAATTATCAGGGAAAAGGAGAGAGAGAGAGAGAGAGAGAGAGAGAGAGAGAGAGAGAGAGAGAGAGAGAGAGAGAGAGAGAGGTATACCTTATCTATCTTATGGAATTATGAGAGAGAGAGAGAGAGAGAGAGAGATGAAATGTCAACTCTTATGATACTACAGCCTAAAATAAAGGAAAACAATTATTGTCAATGCATTTTCCATATACTTACTTTCTTTCTTTGATTTTTTTTGTCTTTTTTCTTATATAGAGATGTAGATTTTTTTGTCTTTTCTTATATAGAGATGTAGATTTTTTTTTCTTTTTTCTTATATAGAGATGTAGATTTTTGTTTTATTTTTTCTTATATAAAGATGTAGATTTTTTTTGTCTTTTTTCTTATATAAAGATGTAGATTTTTTTTGTCTTTTTTCTTATATAGAGATGTAGATTTTTTCTTTTTTCTTATATAGAGATGTAGATTTTTTCTTTTTTCTTATATAGAGATGTAGATTTTTTCTTTTTTCTTATATAGAGATGTAGATTTTGTCTTTTTTCTTATATAGAGATGTAGATTTTGTCTTTTTTCTTATATAGAGATGTAGATTTTGTCTTTTTTCTTATATAGAGATGTAACCACACTTCCCTTCCCTCAACACTTCAAATGTCACCTGGTGGATAGATACAAAACTGACTGATACTAAAACAAAGTTGTATTGTATTCTTTTCGTTTTGTACAATCTTCACCCCCACCCTCACTCTCTCTCTCTCTCTCTCTCTCTCTCTCTCTAATGTACCTCTACCACTCTTTCTCTCACTCCAGTTATCTCCTTCCTCTCTCCTTCTCTCCCTCATCCTTCCTCCTTTTCACACTCCTACTATCGCCTTCCTCTTCCTCCTTCTCTCACTCCCAATATCTCCTTCCTCCTTCTCCTTCTCTCACTCCCAATATCTCCTTCCTCCTCCTTCTCTCCCTCCCACTATCTTCCTCCTCCTTCTCCTACTTCTTCTCTCACAATCCCTTCCTCTTCATACTCCTTCTCTCACTCTCACTCCCACTATCTTCCTCCTCCTTCTCCTCCTCTCACTCCCACTCCCACAACCTCCTTCCTTCTCCTTCTCTCACTCCCACTATCTTCCTTCTCCTTCCTCCTCCTTCTCTTACTCCCACTATCTTCCTTCTCCTTTTCCTTACTCCTTCCTTCCTCCTCCACAACCTGGCCACCACCAACACATTAAGTTTTACCGCGAGGACCGAAATATTTTTATCTGGTGTAAATGAGCTTCCTGTCGACCCGTGAGTTTTTGCCAACACCGAGAACAGGTTTTGGGTTAGTCGGCACGGTATGGTAAGGTCTGGCCAGCTGCTGTACTGTATATATGCTACGTGTGGAAGGGGAAGGGGATGGGATGGGATGGAATATATAGCAAACACCACGCGTGTCTTTTTGCTGGGTTATGTTTCTATATTTATAATGTTACATGCACGTCTCGTCGGTATGGTAGTTCAATCTCATCTCGTGTTTTGTTGTTGTTGGTGTTAAAGGTGTTATTATAAGTCTTGCCGAAAGAAAGGTACATATATGATAATAATGATAGTGGTAGTGGTAGTAATAATAATAATAATAATAATAGTAGTAGTAGTGAATTAAAGGGATAGTGTAGAAGTAGAAGTACCTGTAATAGTAGTAGTAGTAGTAGTAGTAGTAGATGAAGGGATATTGTAGAAGTAAGAAGTAGTATTAGTAGTAATTTCAAAAACTAAAATAAAATATATTACTGAAGACTCGAAATAATAACTATGGTATGCAAATTGTACCACACACACACACACACACACACACACACACACACACACACACACACGAAAACTATTTAACAAATTACCATAAAGAACTGAACACTGTACACCATGTCAAATTCAATCTTTGTTCAAAATAATGTTTATCCCTACTCAGCATCTTTCAAATTGTTTATTTATTTACTTATGTGTTTACTATTATTTTTTGGGGGGGGGTGAGGGGAGAGAGTTTTTTTTTTTTTTTTACTTTATCTGCTTTTGATATTTTCTTGTATAACACCACTAACTGACCGAGACTTGCTTCACTGTTGAATCATTATTATACAGTACACACGACTGTTGTATCCCACACTCATCCCTTCCTCCTCTTCTCTCTCCCTTTTTGTTTACGATGGGATAGCCTTCAAGAATGGGGCAAAAACCTACTATTCTTTCATCATTAACACTGACTCACAAACCACGCCAATTACGCCACGTTTTCCGCTGTTAAACGAGACTAAGCAGGAAACGGCGTCTTACCTGCTATTTTTCCTACCGCTGCCACACCGCCGCTAACTCCGCCGCCGACACCCGCTGTAAAGCAGAATGGTGGTGGAGTAGAGAGGAAAGAGGTGGTGGTGGAGTAGAGAGGAAGGAGGTGGAGGTGGAGTAGAGAGGAAGGAGGTGGAGGTGGAGAATCTGGAAATGGAGATAGATGATGGAGATGGATGGTGGTGGTGGTGAGGGAGGATTTTGGTGGCAGTATTATTTATTGTATATTTTGTAAGCAGTGATGTGTTTTGTCTTCTGGTATACACATATTCATACACACACACACACATATTCTCTCTCTCTCTCTCTCTCTCTCTCTCTCTCTCTCTCTCTCTCTCTCTCTCTCTCTCTCTCTCTCTCTCTCTCTCTCTCTCTCTCTCTCTCTCTCTCTCTCTCTCTCTCTCCATCAGTTAAGTCTATAGTTCCGTTTTTTTTTTTTTTTTGTCCCTGCTAGTTCAGGATGTGATACAAAATATACCCATTAGTCGTGTACGTGAGAATGATAAATATCTACATCACTTACACTTGTGAGATATTGGGGAAAAACGATATACGAGAAGGAACTATACATTTTCATCGCCTGTATGTATGTATTTCCTACACTGAAGCCGTCTGTCTGTATGTCCAGTGTCTGCATACTTTTTTTTTTTTTTTTTTTTTTTTTTTTTTTTAGTATAGAGGGAGTCATTATACACGTTTCCTTGTTCATGCCACAAAAAAAACACCTATCACCTTATGTACAGTTGCCAGCACTTATAACTGGTACTGGAGACGAGGACTGACAACGCTGACTGTACCCGATATAAGTGCTGGCAATTGTACATTCATTATATCCATCCATCTTTGTTTTTCACCCTTCGGGAATTTTTTTTGGTCAAGGTAAACCGCTTTCCAAGTTGTCCTGTCTCGCCCTCGACTGAATACATACATACATACATCAGTTATCTACATAATTATACTAAGTTATATTTAATGTGTTGTATTAAAATTCAAACCACCACCATCACGATGCATACTGTATATTGAAAATTAATGTTATACATGTTGCAAAAATAATGATATACTTGTTGCAAAATAATTGTAAATATTTCTTGAAGATAATATACAATTAAGAGGAGAGTAAACTTTGGGTACATTGGAGTGCCTTGATTCCTCCCAAAGTATGCCAGGAAACAGGACCAGAGGAACAAATATAATGGTGTTCTGTTGCTTGAAATAGTTTGAAGGAATCATTTACTCCAGATTTACCTTAAGTGTCAGCCTCACAACACAAGCAATAATCTTCACGAATTCGAAGGTCAAATTTTTTTCCTCAGCATCCTTATTTTTTTTATTTTTTTTTTTAGTTGCGTTAATAATCACCTCGTATATTAATAATTTTTTACAGACAAATTTCACTAACGTATAACATCAGTTTGTTTGTTAGTTTGAACAAAATTATATTTTATTTTTAGTGTTGATTCCTTTTGCATGAAGTTAAGGAAATAAAAGAAAAAAAATATTCACTAGTCACATGATATGGTGAACGAAATAAGATTTTTAAAAAATTAATAGCAATGCATATATCGAGATAATCATAGCCTTTTTTTTTCTTTTTCCAATGTATGAAAAAATGACAAGTAACATGAATTGAAAAACGAAACAGAAAATAAAACTACGATATTTTAGCATTGCAAATATCGAAATAATTATAGGCTGACTCCTTTTGTATGTTTCCAGATTTCCATAATAACATGCAAGAGAGAGAGAGAGAGAGAGAGAGAGAGAGAGAGAGAGAGAGAGAGAGAGACTGTAAACACGAAACTTATTAAATAGAGCAAGAAATTATACCAACAGTTGATGAGAGAGAGAGAGAGAGAGAGAGAGAGAGAGAGAGAGAGAGAGAGAGAGAGAGAGAGAGAGAGAGAGAGAGAGGGAGACACACACACACACACACACAACATCTGGTCATCATCACCTTCTCATGAATACGTATATTGTAATCTTTTCAGGAGGTTCAGAGTTACCGTAGATGAAATGACAACAGCTGGCCACAAGGGTCCTTTTATACACACACACACACACACACACACACACACACACACACACATGAAGTCACCGGACGTCTGCTTCTGTTTCTTCACACATACACACACTCACACTTTCTGTCAGGCCGAGTCGAATTCAAAGAGATTTTATTCATGTTGTACAATTTTAAAATAGAGAGAATTCCAATATAGACAAAATTACAACTACATCCTTTTCTATTATGTATACTGTATCTTGGCTAACCTGTGTGTGTGTGTGTGTGTGTGTGTGTGTGTGTGTGTGTGTGTGTGTGTGTGTGTGTGTGTGTGTGTGTGTGTGTGTTGTTATAAATATATGTTTACAATAATATATCAGTCAGTGATTGAGTTTTATTATCTAGACAAGACACAACTGAGTATAGATATAAAAGAGAATCACAAAACCTTTATCAACCATTACAACAAATAATGCACAGGTATTATGATCGACATCCTGTACGTGTTGCATTGATTCCGTGAAAAAATATGGCGTAAATATATGTCATCACGACGCACTTGGGGTGAATCCCACGTGAAAAAAAAAAAAAAAAAAAAAAAAAAAAAAAATCACACACACACACACACACACACAATCTTCCCTTCCCTCTTCCAATTTTTCCTTCCTGTCAAATAATGTAAGTCGTCTATTTAGTTTGGCAAAAAATATGTGCGCACTTATGGCTTGTATTTATGGCTGCTTATGTCCATCACATGTGGGAATATAGCTCGGGTGGTTACAACTTGAAATCACAATCTACAAGTCTGAGTTCCTATCATTTTGTTCTCGCTTTTTTTTTCTCTATACAAGATAGTTTGCCAAGAAGTCTCCCTGAAAAAATAAACCCCCTTCTATCATGTCTATCATTTTGTACTTGCTTTTTTTTCTCTCCATAAGATAGTTTGCCAAAAAATCTCCTGAAAAAATAAACCCCCCTTCTAACATTTCCTATCATTTTGTACTCGCTTTTTTTTTTTGTCTCTCCATAAGATAGTTTGCCAAGAAGTCTCCTGAAATAAACCCCCTTCTATCAGTTCCTATCATTTTGTTTTTTGTACTCGCTTTTTTTTTCTCTCAATAAGATAGTTTGCCAAGAAGTCTCCTGAAATAAACCTCCTTGTATCATTTTGTACTCGCTTTTTTTTTCTCTCCATAAGATAGTTTGCCAAGAAGTCTCCTGAAATTTACTCGCTTCTATATTGTTGTGTTTATCGCCAGGACACACGAGCTGGATATTACCGAGGGTCTCATCCGGGGAAATGGTCCTGTTTATATTATCGTCGTCTCTCTCTTCCTTCGCGTTACTACATCATTTTATATTCTTATTACTTCACTTCACATTAACATCTTCCTTCACGTTATTATATCATTTTATATTCTTATTTCACTTCATATCAACATGTTATTTCACGTCACTACATCATTTTACATTTTCATTTCACTTCACATTAACATCTTCCTTTACGACATCATATCATTTCACAGCACCCCCTCTAACCCCCCCCCCCCCAAAAAAAAAAAAAAAAAAAAAAAAAAAACAAGCCTGTCCCCCTACTCCTGCACCCCCCAAACCCCTCCCAAGCCTGTCCCTCTATTCCACACCCCCTTAAGGTGATGTATATAGGAAAAGGGATCATTTATTTTGGTAACCACACTGTACTTTATATCTGTCTCACATAATTATATAGCAACTTCAGGAGGGAAATAATAAGATAATAAAATAATAAATATAATATAAAAATAATATAAATACCCCATACTTCGTCACTGGTAATTAACAACACCGAATTCGTCTCTTGTTTCCAGGCAGCGTTTGGAGGAATCAGCAGCCTACATATATACAACTTCAACCCATAAATAATTAAGGAACCGAGTGAATTGTAGTCAGATAATTGGAGGTTAGTGAGTCCTTCAAGCATTGCCACGAAACACACACACCTATACAGTATATATATAATGATTGAAGGAGCAATTTGTTTCGTGCATAGTCCTGGAGGAATCAGAAGCCACCAGGTTGAGGTATAGAAAAAAAAAAAAAAAAAAAAAAAAAAAAAAAAGCCACCAGGAAAAATTCTACACTGGAGATTGGGTAATGTTATGAATCTGGAAGTGCAGGTGAAGGACAATTTTTTTTTTTTTCTCGACTTTGCAACTTGAAATTCTACGCAGTTGTTCGGAGGAAGTAAGTCGGAATCGATGAAACTTTTTGTTGTTGTTATTGTGATGTAAAGTGTATATATAAAGACACAAATATTTTTTTATTTTATTGGTTTTCCTACTGACTTTTTATTTTATTTATGTTTTATCATACTTTTTCTTCCTATACATTTATTACCTATACATTATTTATTCTATATTTACGTTTTTTATTGTTTTGTTATTCCCGTCCTTTCTTATACTTTATACAATTTTAGCTACTTATTTTCCTTTACAAACACACAAGTAATATATTTCATGTCACAGTTTGGCGAGAATTTTACAGCCCTCAATAATTCCCCTGGTAACAACAACACATCGAAGTATAGTGTGTATGAAGGTTGCTGGGGGTATCGACAAAATGGTGGAGTATACCGCTGTCTGTCTGCATGGCTGTCTGGAGCCACTGTGGTGTATGTACTACGCTCTCCCCTTACACAGATTGACGCCCCTTCGGTTCCCCATCCACTCACTCACTCTCTTTTTCACTTTTTCTACTATCCCTCATGTCTCTGTTAGGATCTCCCCTTACATAGATTGACGCCCCTTCGGTTCCCCATCCACTCACTCATACACTCTCTTTTTCACTTTTTCTACTATCCCTCATGTCTCTGTTATCTCTCCCCTTACACAGATTGACGCCCCTTCGGTTTCCCATCCACTCACTCACTCACTCATTCACTACCTTTCACTTTTTCGACTGTCCCTCATGTCTATCTGTCATTCATTCGTGTTTGATGTCCTTTCTCTCTCTATTTCACTTTCTCCTTTGTCAACTATATATAGGACCTGCCATAGCCCGAGCGGTCTCCTTCCTTCCTTCCTTCCTTCCTTCCTTCCTTCCTTCCTTTCTTCCTTCCTTTCTTCCCTCCTTCCTTTCTTCCTTCCTTCCTTCTGTTATTCCTTCCTCCTTCCTTCCTCCTTCCTCCTTCATTTCTTCCTTCATTTCTTCCTTTCTTCCTTCCTTTCTTCCTTCCTTCCTTCCTTCCTCCTTCCTTCCTTCCTTCCTTCCTTCCTTCCTTCCTTCCTTCACTTCAAGTGGGAAAAGTTGCACAGTGTATTGGTATCTATATCCTCACTTCCTTCTCCATCAAAATAGAAAATAATACAGATTAAGGGGAGATAATTTTGTTGGTGAATATAGGAAGGCTAATGGTTCCTCCTCACCATACCAGAAAACAGATACATTGATACTATTATTGAAGGTGATTTGTTTCGTGACATACTTTCGAGGAATCAGAGAGACCTTCCATTTTTTTCAATCAAGAGTAAGGGTAAAGGT
The DNA here is from genome assembly GCA_034508575.1 of Petrolisthes manimaculis. NCBI lineage: Eukaryota > Metazoa > Arthropoda > Malacostraca > Decapoda > Porcellanidae > Petrolisthes > Petrolisthes manimaculis. The sequence continues at coordinate 27,935 of JAWZYT010001679.1, forward strand.
AAGGCCAAGGGTAGAACTAGTGTCTGAGGTTGTGTCTTATCCTTATAGATGGCTATTCAAATGTTTGGGTTCCCACACACCTGTGAACTCCACTTTTTTGTGATGGGTGGCCTGGGGCGTGTGTGGTGGGTGTCTCTCTCTCTCTCTCTCTATCTCTCTATCTATCTATCTCTCTCCCCCCCCTCTCTCTCTCTCTTTATCTATCTATCTATCTATCTATCTATCTATCTCTCTATCTATCTATCTATCTCTCTCCCTCCCTCTCTCTCTCTCTTTTGCCTTCCCTACCTCCCTCTCTCCCTCCTCTCTCTCTCTCTCCCTCTCTCTCCCTCATCCATCACCGCCCACTACAGTACACCCATCCAATCACCCGCTACACCCAGAAGCCTTACCCTCTTGACCCATGAGAGAGCCTGTATACATTCACCTACACACACACACACACACACACACACACACACACAACATTCACCTACACACACACACACACACACACACACACACACACACACACACACACACACACAACATTCACCTACACACACACACACACACAACATTCACTATAAACTCATTGCATTCACCATCATCACTTTCCTATATAAGAAAGAGAGAGAGAGAGAGAATAAAATAAACCACACACACGTAGAGAGAGAGAGAGAGAGAGAGAGAGAGAGAGAGAGAGAGAGAGAGAGAGAGAGAGAGAGAGAATCTAGTACAGCGGTTCCACAGTAATAACAGACCCTCTCCTCTGACCGATACAAACCAGGAATCGCCGCCAGCAGAGGTGTGTGTGTGTGTGTGTTTGTATGTGAAGGGACGACCAGCAGTGTGTGTGTATGTGTGTGTGTGAAGGGACGGCCAGCAGTGTGTGTGTGTGTGTGTGTGTATGGAAGGCCAGTAGTGTGTGTGTACGGAAGGCCAGTAGCGTGTGTGTGTGTGTATGGAAGCCCAGTAGTGTGTGTGTGTGTGTGTATGGAAGCCCAGTAGTGTGTGTGTGTGTGTGTGAGTGTGTATGCAAGGTCTCCTGTTGCCTGGAATAGTTTAGAACTCGGAATAATTTGCTCCAGATTTACCAAGACTAAAAAAAAAAAAAAAAATCTAAACTAAGGTGCCAATTATAGAACAATATATTTGCTAGATAGACAATTAATGCAACACAAACTAGATAGACAAAGAATGCAATGCAACACAAGGAAATGAGACAAAAATTGCATGCAACACAAGCAAGAAAAACAAACAAAGAATGCAACACAACACAAGCAAAAGAGACAAAGAAAGAATGCAACACAACACAAATAAAAGAGACAAAGAAAGAATTAAACACACAAAAAAAAAAAAAAAAAAAACAAAAAAAACAAGAGAATTTATCTAAGGAACAGATTGGTTGTTGCAGATAATATCACTACTAATTAAAGAAAGCCATCTAATCAGGTTAATTAATGACTGGTATTGCAATTAATGACAGGTATTGCAATTCCCCATGCAACATTGTCCCTCACGCGTGTTGACACTCTTAACAATGGAATCTTTTGCATAATTATAACCCTTTTAACTCTATACGTTTTCCACAAAAGGATAATCAGTGGAAGATATTATCAGCTGCAAAAAAAATCATACTCACACAAAAAAAAAAATCATACACACACACACATACACACACACACACACACACACACACACACACACACACACACACACACACACACACACACACACAATCACACACACACACACACACACACACACATACAAGCACGGATTTTGCCGTTTGATATGGTAAAGTTGTAGCAAATTATTTATATGAGATTGTCCTTGTATATTTTATTAACAGTGTGTGTATATAGGTGCCAAACACACACACACACACACATACACACACAAAAGGAGAGAGAGAGAGAGAGAGAGAGAGAGAGAGAGAGAGAGAGAGAGAGAGAGAGAAAGAGAGAGAGAGAGAGAGAAGTGCGTGAGGTATGACCAAAAATCCGCCCACAACCACCAAACCCTGCCCCTCTTCCTTCCTTCCTTCCTTCCTCCTCCTTCTTCCCTCCTACAGTCTGCCTCAGCCACCGTTTGTCTACCAGTGTGAGTTTAAACATTGGCGCCACTCCCATCCGACGTTTATGGAGGCTGTGATGCGTTCCCCCCTGCCCCTTATTGCCCCCTGATCCCCCTCCTTGCCCCCTGATCCCCCTCCTTGCCCCCTGATCCCCCTCCTTGCCCCCTGACCCCCCTCCTTGCCCCCTGATCCCCCTCCTTGCCCCCTGATCCCCCTCCTTGCTCCCTGCCCACTCCTACCCTCCCTTGTCTCACTCCTGCCCCTCTGATACCCTAGTCCCCTCCTGTCCTCACATAACTCCCCTTGCCCTCCCACTCTCTGAATCCCCTTTTGCCCCCCCTGCTCCCCCCCACCCCCACCCGAGTCCCGCCCTGACGTATGGGTGGTCGGGGTGAGGGTGACGTCATGGGTGGTGGGGGGCGGATACTGGGGTGTTCACTTGTCACTCCCGGGGAAGAGGTGATGAATGGAATGGAGTCTGCAGAGGAAGGAAGGAGGGAGGGTTGGAGGGAAGGATGTACGGGGAGAGGAGGGAAGGTTGGAGGGAAGGATGTAGGGGAGAGGAGGGAGGGTTGGAGGGAAGGATGAAGGGGAGAAGAAGGGAGAGTTGATGAATAGAATGATGGAATGGAGTCAGATGAAGGAAGGAGGGAGTGAGAAAGGGGGAGGGTAGAGATGGGAAAACAAGGGACAATATAGAAATGATAGCCTGACGATGAACGAAAAATAAATGAAGGTTTGCTTTGTGGTATAGCCAAGTTCTATGACATATATATATCTTATCTTACCATATACCTGTTTTCCACGTGCCTGTCCTGACTTTACTCTGTTGATCTCTTGTCTTATCCTATATATATATAATATTTATATACCCTGGTTTGTGGTGCTCTGTCTTGCCTTATCAGATTCTGACCTTCCCTGCCCAGCTGTCAGACCCTTCCCTGCATGACCATCTCTCCCTGCCCTCTCCCTGCCCTCTGCCCTCGCTTGCTCTCGCTCGCCACGCCCTCCCTGTCAACACCAGCCTCTACCACCTTCAGTAAAAACACCTGTAATATATAACTTCAGCACCATCTTGCAACTTTCATGATACATACATACATACATACATACATACATACATACATACATACATACATACATACATACATACATACATACATACATACATACATACATACATACATACATACATACATACATACATACATACATACATACATACATACATACATACATACATACATACATACATACATACATACATACATACATACATACATACATACATACATACATACATACATACATACATACATACATACATACATACATACATACATACATACATACATACATACATACATACATACATACATACATACATACATACATACATACATACATACATACATACATACATACATACATACATACATACATACATACATACATACATACATACATACATACATACATACATACATACATACATACATACATACATACATACATACATACATACATACATACATACATACATACATACATACATACATACAACTTCAGCAGCATCTTGTAACTTTCATGATACATACATACATACATTTTCGTAATCTCATTTTTGTAATCTACTGAATTAGAATTTATATTGGGATACTTGTTGTGACAGATATACAAGTGGTATGCTTATATTTTCCTACAAGTAAACCTGTAATTATATTTATTACCCGTTATCAGGATCTAATAAACACTTTATCAGTTATAATATTTTCCTGGCCATTAAAATCTTAACAACGGAAGTGTATTGGTAAATATTTGTGTTAAATACTCGCGTGGCAATAAGTCTCTCTCTCTGCAAACATTTCTGTGGGGTAATATTTCTCTGTGTTAATATTTCCAGGCGTGTAAATATTTCTGAGGCCGGGCCAAATGGTGCGTTGCTGTCAAAAAGTGTATACCTGGGAGAAGAAAGTGAAAATATGAACAAGAGGCCAACAAAGGGAAAGAGTGAAGGAATCTTGCGTGTCTTACCGAGGCTGGAGTCTGTGTGTGTGGGGGGGTGGGGGGGGGGTTGTGCCTCCTCCCTATCCCTACCCCTACTTCCCTTCCTCTCTTCTTTCCTTTCCTTCCTTCGTTATTCCTTGCCTCCCCCTTTTCCTGTTTCTTTCTTCCTTCCCTCCCCCTTTTCCTTTTTCTTTCCTCCTTCCCTCCCTTCTTTCTCTCCTTCCCTCCCTTCCTTATTTCTTACCTCCCCCTCCCCTCTTTCTTCTCTCACCTCTCTCTCTCTCTCTCTCTCTCTCTCTCTCTCTCTATCTATCTATCTATCTATCTATCTATCTCTCTCTCTCTCAATATATACGAATAATACCTTCTAAAATCTATCCCCTCTCGTCACAACTCATCTCCTGCCGTCTTCTCTACTTAAAAGGGGATCATTCTCTTTTGTTACATTGGAGTGCCTTGATTCCTCCAAAGTATGCCAGGAAACAGGACCAGATGAACAAAAATAATTTGGAGGAATCAAGACACTCCAATGTACCAAAAAAGAATTATCACCTTAATTAAATCCATCTTCCTCTCCTGAAATTTGAAAGTCAATAAATTGCAGAAACTCCATCAATAATAATTAAGAGTTATAAATTAATATATTCTCATAGTTACATAGTACTTTTATAATTATTTATCTCATAATCACATCGACTACTTTTTTTAACATTTATCATATCAGATGGTAATGATATAAATCAATATATTACAGTTATTACATCTATCTACTTATCCTACTTATCTCTATAAAGCTAGTTCACTCAATTAAGTAATAATTATGTAATGATTAACTGCATGTGTAATTAATAATGTACTAAATTCCTTATATTCATATTCTTCATAGTCATGTATTACCCTGTGTATTCATTAATTTGCTTCATTAGTCTTTCCATGAGTCTATTTATCTATGTCATTATTATTGATATGTGTCTATGGATGTGTGTCTATTTATATGTGTCTATGTGTCTGTCTATTTATGTGGCTATGTGTCTGTCTATTTATGTGGCTATATGTCTGTCTATTAATATGTGTCTATGTGTCTGTCTATTTATGTGGCTATATGTCTGTCTATTAATATGTGTCTATATGTCTGTCTATTAATATGTGTCTATGTGTCTGTCTATTTATGTGGCTATGTGTCTGTCTATTTATGTGTCTATATGTCTGTTTATTAATATGTGTCTATGTGTCTGTCTATTTATGTGTCTATGTGTCTGACTATGGATGTCTGTCTATATATGTGTCTATTTATGTCTATATTAATATGTGTCTATTTATATGTATCTATTAATATGTGTCTATATTAATATGTGTTTATTAATATGTGTCTATTTCTATGTGTGATTTTATGTGTCTACTTCCTTAATTAAAATCAGCCATGAATTTTCAGAGTCAAAAAATTTCTATGACAACGAGAAACAACAAAGATTATTATTGTTATTATTAGTATTATTATTATTATTACTATTACTATTACTATTACTACAATTATTATTACAGTAGGAACAAGCACTAAAAAAAAAAAAAAAAAAAAAAAAAAAAAAAATTAATGGAACTATTTAAATCGACAACAGTGGACCAGAGAAGGGGGCAGCAGGGGGGGCAGGGGGCGAGGAGGGGGGAAGAGGGGGGCAGGGGGGACAAGGGGGAGGGTCACTGGGGCCTCTTTAATCTCCCCAATGAACAAATCATGTCCTGCAATTGGTTGGTTGGCAAATTCTGGGTGTTTTTCGCCCCTCATTCTGCTGTTTTTTTGTGTGTTTTTTTTGCACTTTTTTGTTATACTTTATTGTTTTTTTGTTTTATCTTTTTTTCCTTTTCTTTTACTAATTTTTTTGTCTTACTTTTTTCTTTTCTTTTATTCTAATTTTTTTTAACTTTCTTTTTTTCCTTACTTTTTTTTCTTTTTTTCTTACATATTTTTTTTCTTTTATCCTTACTTTTTTTTCTTACTTTTTTTTTTGTTGGTCCCCGGGGGTTGATTTGTAGCCGGTGCCTTGTTATTACAGCCTGGGGTTTGACAAGGTTCACTCACGAATGGCACACGCTGTTTCCTCCTGTATACCTCCTGCCCACATACATACATACATACATACACAAAACAAAACAAAACACACACACATACATACACACAAGCACACCTCTCTCATTCACACACACAAGCACACCTCTCTCATTCATTCACACACACACACACACACACCTCTCTCATTCACACACACACACATACACACACACACAAGCACACCTCTCTCATTCACACACACACAAACAGGACATGTGGAGGAGGCACAACTTTCACTGTATAAAACCTGAACAAAGTGTTGAAGATAGAATGGATGGCGTGAATAAGATATACAGGATAAAATTAATGGAACACCAATAGCCAAGTCAACTAAACCTAAAGCAACATTCTCTGGACACGTATAACAGGAGCGTCTAACATTTTGCTAATAATTGGGTTACGTTATGATAGAATAGAAAGAATATTTGAAGGTGGTGGGTGAAGCTCTAAAAATTTTGTTAATGCTACCAGCTACCAGAATGTTGGGTGATATTTTCTCAGTAATATAATTATACTTGTTCTCCTTAAAAAAAAAAAAGTCTAAATTTAGGTTGGGTATCGAGAGAAAAAAATTGCTGCCTCGATTCTGTGTAGCCTGCAGTTGTACAAGTGTTGAAGGCAAACACCTGCTGTCGTATCCGTGTATATACAAATGCTCCGACAAAATGAAGGAGAAACACGAGGCGAAATTCAGCCTTATGAAAACACACCTTCAGTCCCTACACGAGTACAGGGGTTCCCAGAATTTTTTTTAATTAATTGAGTGATATGATATAGTGATTATTTCTCTTGGTGATTTGCTTATGTTCTGTAAATTATTCCTAAGACACAACAAAAATCAAGAAACAGACAGACAATTTGGATCGATTTTAGGCTAGTGCAGAGGATAGTTATGTACAAACACACACACACACACACACACACACACACACACACACACACACAAACATATTCCATCACTATTTTGTAATGTATATTTTCATTTCTCGGCTGCCTTACCGAATAAACCTTTTATTATTATTATTATTATTATTATTATTATTATTATTATTATTACATACACACACACACACATACACACAAAGAGTTACATAAGGTGGTTCAATTCCATGGTGTCATACAGAGGTGTATACTTTTCCTAACAACGTACAGAGTGCTATTGCTGAATACTATATACATACATACAGACTTTTCCCGTGCAAACAATGACGCCGAGGCCAGACAAATGGTAGCAGGTGCCTCGTAAAAATAGGGATATGTGAGTCGAGTACACACACACAAACACACACTCTCTCACTCTCTCTTTCACACACACACTCCCTCTCTCTCTCTCTCTTTCACACACACACACACACACACTCCCTCTCTCTCACTCTCTCTCACACACACACAGGGATGGGCTGGGGTCGCGATCAACATACTGTGTGAGTTGATATGTTTGTCTGGTTTGGCTACAAGTGTGGATAGTCTATGTTCCAACTGGCTGGCTGGTGCATTTTAATAAGTTCTCTCCTTTCTTCACATAAAAAAACAAAACAAAAATATCTATCCTTCCATTCATTCATCCACCCATTCATTCACACATTCATCTATTCATTCATTCACCCATCCACCTATATATACACCCATCCTTCCATTCATTCATCCACTCATTCATTCACGTATTCATCTATTTATCCACGTATTTATGCCCCTATCCTTCCATTCATTCATCCATTCATTCACTCATCCACCTCTCCATTCATTCATCTATCCATCAACCTATTTATTCATCCATCCATCCATCCATCCATCCATCCATCCATCCATCCATTCAAATCCTCGTATAAAATAACAAGTCTTTATTTTACTTTTTTTTTATACACACACGAGGTGTTTTTTTCATCACCATCACACAGGGACTGACAAAATATACTGACGGTCCCGGTACACACACACGACAACAACAACACACACGGCATTTTGTTTTTTGCCTCGTTTTTCAGCCCAATATGAGCGTCCTGGTAAAGAAAGGTCAAGTTTGCAGAAGACATGCAATACGGAGACGAACAACATTTTGGTCCACAACAATAACTCCTCCATGATGTGTGTATGTTGTGTGTGTGTGTGTGTGTGTGTGTGTGTGTGTGTGTGTGTGTGTGTGTGTGTGTGTGTGTGTGTGTGTGTGTGTGTGTGTGTGTGTGTGTGTGTGTGTGTGTGTGTGTGTGTGTGTGTGTGTGTGTGTGTGTGTGTGTGTGTGTCTGTCCAATTCCCCCTTTTTAATTCATTTTTTCAATCATTTTCATCCTCCATCCTTCAAAACCTCTCTCTATCCATCCCCTTAAAACGTGAACTTATCTCCTCAACCCCTGACCTCCCTCCTCCTCACCCCTTCCCTACCCCTATATATACACGCTGGGGGAGGGGAAGGGAGGGGAGGGGAGGGGAGGGATATGCGGGAGAAGTCACGCAAAACTCCTCTTTACATGCTCTCCTCCCGCCTTTCTTTGCCCTACACACACACACACATCTACACACACACACACATCTGATATATATATAAAGGGTAGAATCACTTGTTGACAAATTGAGGAGCTAATGATTTCTCCAAAGTGTCCAAGGAAACGGATTAGTGGAGTGTGTGGGAGAGATGGGAGTGTCTTAAGGACCCTGTGATCTTGTATGAAAAGTGGAGGAGGCTTCTGATTCCTCCTGACCATGCCACGAAACAAGCTCCTTCAAAATAGGTAGCGTTTCGTGGCAATGTTTTGAAGGACTCGATCACTACCTCCAATTTTCCGACTGCATCACGTGTCCCCTCAATTCGTTTTTGGTATATTGGAGTGCCATGATTCCTCCATAATATGCTAGGAAACAGGACCATGCAGAAGAGCAAAAAATAATGGTGTTCTGTTGCTCAGAATAGTTTGGAGGATTCAATGGCTCCAGAATTACCAAAACAAAACAAAACAAAAATTCCCCTTAACTCATTCCCCACTAAACATGGACCCATTCATAAGGTACAATTTGGGGGAGGGGGGGAGGGGGGAGGGGGCGGATCTCACAGGGCCTGGTTCGTGTCATCGGAGGCAGCTTCCTGTGGTGACTGCCGATGGGGACAGGTAATTTACTCCTTCAGCCACACCTTCACACGACACCAACCACACTCACTCACTCACACCACTCACTCACTCACTCACTCACTCACACCACTCCCATTCCCATTCCCACCTAGGGTACTCCCATACACTCTTACAACTCCCATTCCCACTTAAGGCACTTCAAAGCACTCCCATACACTCCCATTCCCACCTAGCTCGGTCTCATTACTCCCAATCCCTCTTAAGGGGGTGCGGGAATAGGGGGGCAGGCTTGGCAGGGGGTTAGAGGGTGCAGGAATAAGGGGACAGCTTTCTACCCACCCTAAGCCTGTCCTCCTATTCCCACACACACACACCCCAGTCCTCTCCAAGCCTGTCCCCCTATTCACGCACCTCCCTAGTCACCCCCAAGCCTGTCCCCTACTCCCGCACCCCCTTAATAGTGGCCCCCAAAGGTATTATCCAGAAGAAGGGGATCCAGGTGGCAGCTGGGTAATAAATGTGTGACGTCACCACAGGATGTCATTATTAACACACATGTATTTATATAGTCTATATTACTATTATATATATTAACTATTATATATTATTTTGTATTACTATTATATATATGACTAGTATATATTATTTTGTATGACTATTATATATATTAACTATTATATATTATTTTCATTATCATTATCATTATCATTATCATTATCATTATTATTATTATTATTATTATTATTAGTAGTAGTAGTAGTAGTAGTAGTAGTAGCAGCAGCAGTAGTATTTATTTATTTTTTTACAAGACGATATAAGAATATTGAAGATAATTATAAGTTAGAGTTCCTTAGCTAACAAAACGTAGTGAAATATTGAAAACGGAAGAGCATAGTGAATACCTGTCACTAATTTATCATGACAAACACTTCCTATAAACTTAAGAAAGGGATAGTAGATTGTTAGTGTTGTTTTGTTGTTTTGGTGTTGTTGTTTTGTTGTTGTTGTTGTTTTGGTGTTGTTGTTTTGATGTTGTGGTTTTGGTATTGTTGTTTTGGTGTTGTTGTTTTGATGATTTTTTTTTTTTTTTTTTTTTTTTTTTTTTTTTTTGTCGTCGTTGGTGGTGATGCTTGTGTGACAGTACAAGTAATTTTCCAGATCCTTTGACACAATAATAATCGCTTACCACATGCAATTTCTGCGCCCCCCTTCTCCACCACCACCACCACCACTACTAACCCAACCTCCCTCACTCCTCCACCACCACCACCAACACAGCAGCCCTTTCACTCTCTCGTGTTAGTGTCAATCTTGAAGCTGGGTGATGGACTACGATTATCTTTGGCTATCATTACTACTACTACTACTACTACTCTCTCCGATTCCCCGCAGGCATCATCATCATTACTATTATTATTATTATTATCAGTATTATTTTCATCTCAACTTGACGTAAAGCGCAGCCTGTTTGAAGGGAAGATATTCATGCTACGCGTTGCTTTTTCAGCTTAGCGTCAATCTCATCTTTTCAAATGAAGTCTGTGATTAGTGAAGATTATACAGTTCTTGTTCTATTGCCATTAATTCATCACCATGGCGGCATCGTTAACTGAATATACTAAAACCATAATTCTAGGTTCTAATTCCTCTTTTTTATTTCTTCTCTATATTGCAGAGGTGTTCGTGGGTGGGTGTGAGTGTGAGTGTATGTGTGTATGTGTGTGTGTGTGTGATCGTCCGTGTATGTGAGTGAGTGCGAGTGTTCGTGTGTGAGTGTGTGCGTGCTCCTGTGTGTGTGTGTGTATGTGTGTGCATGTATGAGGTACCATTATCTGTAGTTAACACCTTAAACCTCAGTATAAAACCTGTGAAATACAGTATAAAACATTAACAACACAAGCAATAATTAAATCATATAACAAACCAACCAATAAAATTTCCTCCTATCTTGACATGTGCTTCAGGATTATGTCGTAACCAAACTTTTATTTCATCAGGGAATCAATTATAGTATTACGAGAGGAATAATCATCACCTGACCCCCTCCTCCCCAACCACGGCAGTACAACATTAACTTAACAAAATGCCAAACTTCCTGTCACTAATTATGGAGTTTGATCTGTTAAATAGGTTCCGGGGTTGCATCTCTCCCTCCTCTAGTTAGTTATTACACACACACACACACACACACACACACTTGCCTGGGGAGGGATGTCAGCTAAACGTTTGTGAGGACAGGGCGAGTATTTACCACATTAGTTTAGCAAGGAATTACCCTCCGTCTCGCTAACTAAAGCATGACGTATGTAGCGTAATGGTAAGGTGTGGGAGGCAAAGAGAACCATCACCAAGCATAATATTATAACGCATTATACAGTGTAGTTCCAGACCAGACCACCTTGTTAACTTAAGACTAACTAACTACCAACTATACTACCACAACCACAAACTACCTACCACCTACTACTACCACAACCACAAACTTGACTAACTAACTACCACCTACTACTACCACAACCACAAACTTGACTACCTAACTACCTTTTCTAACTTGACTAACTACCTAACTAACTACCTACCAACTACTATCACCAGCACCAGGTCATAACATACACACATACAGGTATTAATGTGTTAATTAAGGGATATTAAACGAATCCTTCCAATATTGCCACGAAACACACACACACACACACACCTATATGGAAGGAGCTTGTTACGTGTCATGGTCAGGAGGAATCAGAAGCCTCCAATTTCCATACACGATCACAGGGTCCTTAAATTGAATTGCTGAAATATGCGAAAAAAAATATACAACATAAATATATACATCATACTTCTGTCCCCTCATAAGTTCATAAAATTCACTCCAATAATTCACTTTCATTCACCAGACAGACAAGGGACTTTTGCTGGTGACTGTACCCGAGTGAAGTGGCAACTGGTTCTTACTATTATAATGATTAAATTATACACAAGGAAATGGGAACGCCAGTGTAATTTCCACTAATAATACGTAAATTGGACTTCATTCTTAAAAGCTGCATGTACAGTTGCCAAAAAAGGTATGGCGACAAATCTTGATAGAACTTTAACCATAATAATATCCACAACTATTTGTATAGACTATAATATAGCATGTATAACATAAGGAAATATACATATCTTTCTGTAATACATACTTATATAATTCCTATAAACAACTATGAACATTAATATATTTAATGTTGCATCAATAGTTGTCGCAATACGTTTTTTGGCAACTGTACATAATATTATCCTGAGTAGGTAATATATCAATCACACTGACTTTTGGTGTAATAGACAACAAGTGTAGTTTTAATTTGCATCATCATTTGCACAGACTAATAATTTACTGCATAGATAACATGAACGCAAAAGAGACATTATCGATTATTAAACACTGCAAATTCTATCACATTTTTTGAATAGGAATCAAGTTTACGAACCCCAACATGTAAAAGGATTAATTTAATATATACTTTGATAATAACTCTATTCATTTATATCCCTCAATGCAAAATTTCACCCCACCCCCCCTCAATCATACAGAACTCGGAATTATGATCAGATTTTACTATTATTATTATTTATTTATTGATATGATTCAGATCTTAAATAAATAAATAAATAAATAAACTGCCCTGGCCTGTACTCAGAACAAACAGAGAATTCGTGTGGGAAAAGAAGATATAATAATAATAATAATAAAAATAATAGCAATAATAATAATAGTAACAATAATAATAATAATAATAATAATAATAATAAAGGGAGGTGTGCAGGAAAAATCAAATAGAGAACTAATGGGGGGAACTATAAAAATAAAAATAACAATAACAACAACAACAAAAATAATTATAATAATAATTAAGTAAAATAGAAAGGAAGGAAGTAAAGTAGAAAGGAAGGAAGGAAGGAAGGAAGGAAGGAAGGAAGGAAGGAAGTAAGTAAGGAAGTAAGTAAAGTAGAAAGGAAGGAAGGAAGGAAGGAAGGAAGGAAGGAAGGAAGGAAGGAAGGAAGGAAGGAAGGAAGGAAGGAAGTAAGGAAGCAAGGAAGTAAGGAAGCAAGAAAGCAAGAAAGCAAGGAAGAAAGAAAGAAAGAAAGGAAGGAAGAAAAGAACGAAAGTAAGTAAGTAAGAATTGGAGGTCATCCCTATACAAACACACTGGTGGTTCCCTTTACGACTTTTATTGCCAATCTGAGTTATGACTGCAGACGTAAATAATTGTAACCATTTATCTCGGGACATTATTATAACTACAATCATATGCAATTAAAAGTAGTTGGAACTGAGACAATAATTACAGCCTTCACCATTGTTATTATTATGGTTGTTGTTGTTTGTGTGTGTGTGTGTGGGGGGGGATGTGTAGGTGTGGGGTGAAAAAGAGTAGGGGGTTAGTGGGGGTATGTGGGGGTAGGGGGATTGGGGAATGAGGGGTGTGTGGGGTTGGGGTGTGTGTAGGGGTGAATGAGAGGAGAATGAGGAAGGAGAGGGATAAGGACGAAGGGATGAGGAAGGAGAAGGATGAAGAGGACGAGTGGATGACGAGGGAATGAAGAGAAGGAAGAGGACGAGGGGATGAAGAGGATGGAGACATGGAGGATGGGGATGAGGAGGACAAAAGAGAAGGTAGTTGAAGGGGAGACAAAAGGACACACGTATAATTAACAACACACCTATATAATAATTGAGAACACATGTATAATTAAGAACATGTATATAATTTAGAACATGATTGTATATAATAAAGAACACATGTATAATTGAGAACATGTATAATTGAGAACATGTATAACTGGGAACAGGTATATAATTGAGAACAGGTATATAATTGGGTACAGGTATATAATTGGGACCACGTATATAATTTAGCTTCCAATGTTTATAGCCTTAGTTGTACAAGATGGTCGATAACAAGCTGATGGAGATGTATATATATGTATGTATGAAGATAACGTAATGAGAGACACGAGCTAATTTGCATGTATTTACGTCGACTATTTATTAAGGTGATATTATTCTCTTTGGGACTGACTGACTGACTGACTGATACTCATAAACTGTACTATAAAACAGATTCATTACCCACACATAAAGCTGGTATGGCTCGTTACTTGTGAGGTGCTTGGCTACAAAAAGAAGGAAAAGTGAAAAAAAAAAGGTAGTTTATTGACAGACAGACTGTAAAAATATTATTACTGTCTGCTTGTCAACAACCTATAACTTTTGCTCACTTTCCTTTTTTTATAGACACGTTTTACTTCCCCCTTAAGGAGAGGGTATAGTACTGACATTTTTGGAGATAATGCTTCCTTTAAACTATTCCAGGCAACAAGATACCATTATTTTTCTTCATCTGGGTCTGTTTCCTGACATACTTTGGAGGATTCAAGGTGCTCCAATCTATCAAAAGTATACTCTCCCCTTAAGAAAATATAAGTGAATGATGAGAAGAAAATCCAATGCAGCTGTGATTTGTACCGGGTCTAACTAACTAACTAACTAACTATTTATTAAAGGAAACAGTTTACTACCAATTAGGAAAAGTAAAGTGGATTTGATTTAATAGCCACACATGTTCATCAAAATATACGATACTCACTATGTCTTTGTGGTTCAGATTTAATTAACCCGAGTGAAATATGCCAGTTGTCACATTATTATTTATTACTAGTAGTTGCAGAGCTAAGAAAAGGATATACTTCAATCCAGCCGGCCCTTCTACCCACAACTACTCATCCTATACCCTATATTGAATGAAGGGGTCTCCGTTTCAGCTGTGTCTGTATCATATATCCTCAACTGTTCATATCATAATCCATATAAAAAACAAAGAAAACCATCAACCCATCCATGTCCTTCACTCAGTCACTCAACACGCCTGCCTGACTCGGAAATAAATTGCTCTGAATATCCAAACAAATGGAAATCGAGCCAATACAACTGAATTATCTTGTCGAGAAGCAGTTTGGGGAGACTAAGATACATGTGGAAGTCTGGGAGTTTGATGGGGTGTAGCGTGACGTCGACAGGGGAGGGGGAGTGGACCAGATGGAGGAGATCGCGCACCTCCTCCCGCGCAGCCTCCATATGTACCACGTGGTCGTAGCGGCGGGCACAGGGCTCACACAGGTCGTACACAGAGATCCAATGGGGGTCCTGAAAGCCGAAGTCGTGAGTCCACAAAACGTGATGTAGAAATTCCTCGAAGGTAAAATTTTTCGTGCCATGTCGTCCCAGGATATCAGTCTCTTGGTCCCTGTAGGCTTCCGTGACCATATTGACTAGGATTGTGTGTGAGGGTTTGGTTTGGTTCTTGTGTAGTTGCTGGAGGGAGGAGTTGAAAGGAGCGTAGTCGATTTTATTGTTGGATATGAGGGCCGGGAGCCAGAACGCCCTCCACGTCTCAAGCCACTTCTTGGTAGCCTTCTGCAGCGAGGCGAACTCCGATATGGGACGCCCGTTCATGTACTTGCTCCTGTTGGTGAAACGAGGCTGTGTGTGTGTATATGACTCGTCTAAGAAATGTAAAGGTTCTAGATTAACACACACACACACGCACACATACAAAACAGAGCAAATACAAACACTACAACTCCAAGCACAAGCACACACACACACACACACAGACACAGACACGAAACAGAACAAACACTACCACTTCAAGCACACACACACACACCTGTAACAAGAGGCAAGGCGTGCCAGTGGGTGTTGGACGCTGACCACACTGGGTATCTGTGTTGATGTCTTGAGGGAGATGAGACTCTTGGCCTTCCTTCCCAGCCTCCGCCACGAGTCCTGACACCTCTGTTGATATTATGAACTACTTAGAGGGTTCATTACAGAAGGGGGAATACATGGAGGGCGGCTGATTCTCCCAAACTATGCCAGGTCACGGATTATCTTCCAAATTTCTCTTTCTGTCTCTTCCAGTCTCACTTTGTTTTCTCCACATCCCTTCATTTATCTGTTTGTCTCCTTCCCTATACGTCTCCTCTTCCCTCTCCACCACCCACATCAAGAAAACCCAACCCAACACAACACAACACAACCCAACACAACACAACACAACACAACCCAACCCAACACAACACAACACAACACAAAGCCCACTATACTGTCATAACACACACCGAGGGAGCGACGCACACATTGAGTATCTTCTTCGTCCCGAGAGACTTGACTGAGGAGATGGGTAGCTTCATGTGGTCGCCGCCCTTCCCTTCCCTTTGTATCAGACTGAGGACTTGGCATTGCTGGCGTACGTACTGGGCTCTGTACCTCGTGATGTGGGTCTGGGAGATGTTGAGAGTGGACCAGGTGTTCTCTACGTCTACCGTCTCCAGCTCATCGATGTTCTTTGGGTGAGGGGAGAGTGCTAGGTGAATACATAGAAAGATTGAGAGATACATAGAGAGATAGCTAGACAGAAAAGCAGATACATAGAAAGATATATAGAGAGACAGATACATAAAGAGACAGATACATAAAGAGACAGATACATAAAGAGACAGATACATAAAGAGACAGATACATAAAGAGACAGATACATAAAGAGACAGATACATAAAGAGACTAATACACAGAGACCTAAATACATAGAGGGAAAACAAGATAAGACTATGAGACAGGACGGGAGTAAGGGTAAATGGAGAATAATGTTGGGTGTATGAGAGGCCTGCAATCGTCCCTTAATGCCTTCGATCATCATAAACACATTCATCACTTTGGCTGAGGTGATGGTGTTGATTGTAATGATGATGTTGGTAATGATGATGTTTCCCTGCAGTGGTGCGATGCTATAGTGATGCTGACTGATTTGATGATGATGATGATGATGATGTAGAATATGATGACGCTAATAGAAATGATGATGATGATGATGGAGAATATGATGACGACCCACACACAACACACAACACACAACACACAACACACAACACACAACACACAACACACAACACACAACACACAACACACAACACACAACACACAACACACAACACACAACACACAACACACAACACACAACACACAACACACAACACACAACACAACACAACACAACACAACACAACACAACACAACACAACACAACACACAACACAACACACAACACAACACACACACACAATTCCTCAAGTATCAAGACAGATATACCAGCCAGCCAACCAACTCAAGTGTAAAAGGTAAACAAATACTCCTGTAGTGTTTATTATTATTTACATACCTCTCTAATGAGGATATACCACAAACACAACATCAACAACAACAACACGACCACCAGCCTCCTCCACTTCTTCACACTCGTTATTCCCATTCTCGTCAATTATATTTCTGTCTTCTTGTTGTTTTTGTGTGCTTTAATGTTCTTCCTTTAGTTATCAATTGTCTTGTTTTTTTTTATTTTTGCTTTTTCCTTATTGCTTTATTCTGTTTGTTTTTTTTTACTGTTTTTTTTTTTTTACTGTTTTTTTCCTTATTGCTTTATTCTGCTTTTTTTTACTTTTTGTTTTCTTTTTGTTTTTTCCTTATTGCTTTATTCTCTGTTTCTTTTTACTTTGTTTTCTTTTTCTTTTTCCTTATTGCTTTATTTTGCTTTTTTCTTTGTTGCTTTATTCTGCTTAATTATCTTGTCTGTCTAAATATCTCTGTGTTTATATTTTAGTCATTAAACTAAGTCTTATCATAGTCATTCTAATTCCATTGTTGTTGTTGTTGTTGTTGTTGGTCTTCGTTTTACATACATAATATCATATTCGTATTTAATATTCTGCACCTTATCTTGCCAATTTCGGCTTTATCTCTGTAAATATTTATTATTATTATTATTATTATTTCATCCACTTGTGTAAATACATTCTTGCACTTTCTTCACTCCTTCCTCTTGTGCATTTTCACTTTTTTCTATTTATTTTTTAATTTTCCTGTCTTCCTCGTTTTTTTTATCTATTCTTTCGCTTTTTTTATCTTCTATTAATAACTTTACTCTTCATTTATCATCGTGTTCTCTTCATTCACATTATTAATTATTTTCTTTCATTTATTTACTTTTTCCTTCTTTTGCGTCGGTGTAAACTTTCCTATTTAGTTTATTTCTCTTTCCTCTCTGTCAATTTTCTTCTTTTCTTTACATCCTTTTTATTTGCAGTTTCTTTCATAAAATTCCTTTCATTTCCTATTTATTCTCTTTATTCTTTATTTTTTATCTTTATTCGTAGCTTTTTCTAATATTATCCTTCTGTTCTTATTCACAGTTCTTTTCTTATTTATATTCTACAACATTTCTCATTCGCATTTTATTTTACTATAATTCCTTTCTTCTCGTTTCTATCTTATCATGTCATGCTCTTCTTTCTTGTCCACTTCTTCCTTCTTTATTCGTCTTCTTACTAAATCCTTCCCTTCTTCTCTTATCCACACTCCTCCTCTTCCTCTAATTATCCTTTGGTTTTTTTTCTAATTACTTTCTTGAGCTTCCCTTCTCTTATCCACACTCTTCCTATTCCTCTAAATCCATCTTCATTTACGTAGAATTAACTTTTTATTTTCTTATCTGATTACTCCCCTATGCAAATGTGTCGTCTCTTCCCGCTGCCTCCCACCGACTGAGAGAAGTAAACAGGATTGGAGACGACTTATTACAGCTCCCCCTCCTCTTCCTCCCACCTCTCTCCTCCAAGCCTCATCTTCCGAGATACACAACACCTGTAACCCCCAACTCTCTCACACCTCTTTTGCACCTTTTGTGTGTGTGTGTGTGTGTGTGTGTGTGTTTGAATTTATGTGTGTGTGTGGGTGGGTGCTAATATGTATGTGTGCGTGTGTGTGTGTGAATTTATTTGTGTGTTTGTGTGTGCTAATATGTGTGTGTGTGTATGTGTGTGTGTGCTAATATGTATGTGTGTGTGTGTGTGAATGTGTGTGCGTGTGTGTGTGAATGTGTGTGTGTAAATGAGAGACACGACACACATCCGTCACCGTAACAGATGGAAAACGAACGGTCCGACTTTGAGACCTGAGCAGAAGTGACAATGAGAGGATAACCAGATGGACTGATGGTAGGAAGGAGGGTGAGAGGGAGGGAGAGGGAGAGAGAGAGAGGTAGAGAGAGAGAGAGGTGGTGTTGGAGGGAAGTGGAGGAGGGAGGGTTGGGGTGGTGGATGGAAATGAAGGGGATGGGAAGGGAAAGATTGTGCAAGATTATTAGATGGATGGACGGAAGGAAGGATGGAGGGAAGGAAGAATTAATGGAGGAACTGAAGAATTGAGGAACAGAAGGATGGAGGAACAGAAGGATGGAGGAAAGGAAGAATGGAAGAACTGAAGAATGGAAATTAAAGAATGGAAATAAGAAAGGATCGATACAAAACTGAAAAGAATATAGATAATGAAAGATGAAGGAACTGATGGCTGGAAGTGAAGGGGACGAGACGAGGAGAGAAGGAACACACAAGACAGGAAGCTGCTATAAGACACACACTCCTTTATAGGGGACGAGACGAGGAGAGAAGGAACACACAAAACAGGAAGCTGCTATAAGACACACACTCCTTTAAAGGGAACGAGACGAGGAGAGAAGGAACATACAAGACAGGAAGCTGCTATAAGACACACACTCCTTTATAGGGGACGAGACGAGGAGAGAAGTACAAGACAGGAAGCTGCTAGATAAGACACACACTCCTTTATAATAATCTACAGTGGCTCAGGTGAAGTTTGTCCTTATCTGATTCACGTCTTGCCACCAACACTATTACCTTCATTACCACTTCATACACAGAAAATACAATAATATATATATACATTTGTTGGTGTGTTGGTGTTTTGGTGTGTTGGTGGTGTTGGTGTGTTGGTGTTGGTTTGGTGTTGTGTTGGTGGTGTTTGTGTTGTTATCGTGTTGTTGTTGTTGATGTTGTGTTGTTGTTATCGTGGTGGTGGTGGTGCTCAGATATACGTAATGTACAGTCACGCCCAATAATCCTGTAACACCTTTGATTGAATGAAACGTCCTCAGAGAAAAGATGAGAAACTATATAACTATTGGTCTTTATTATTTATTCATAAGGTTTATTAAAAAATGACTTAACTTTCATACACGTGATGCAGAATTCTTGATGGAAACTGTACTAAGTACATTTAATTTTTCCTTATCAATATTGCCACTTCAGTATTTCATTATTAATTAAAGCATCACGCAGACAAAATTATATTCTCATTATGACGTGTGGAACTTATAATGAAACTTCAACATTTACTATAAATTATGCTAATATAATAATGTAATAAGTACTTTGAACACATACTGAGGATATGTATTATTATCTCTTCATTATCATTAAGGGGGTGCGGGAGTAGGGGACAGGCTTGGGGGGGGGGGGGGCGGGAGTAGGGGACAGGCTTTGGGGGGGGGGGAGTAGGGGACAGGACGCCTTTATTTTTGTCCATCTGGTCCTGTTTCCTGGCATATTTTGGAGGAATCAAGGCACTCCAATGTACCAAAAGTATACTCTCCCCTTAATCGAACTTGTTGTGGAAAGGTAATAAAAGTGTACAATACAGTATGTAATAAAAGTGTACAGTACAGTATGTAATAAAAGTGTACAGTATGTAATTATAATGTTTTAACGATGCACGCTATAAGAGATTCAGAAACACATTAGCAAAGTTCCTACTCATATAATATAACGTTATGAATAATATACCAACTTTTTTTTTTTTTTTTTTTTTTTTTTTGGTGGGGGGAGGAGGGAGGGCTCTACTATCCAACAACAAAAAAAGAAAATCCAATTGCTGTTATTTCTGTGTATTTTAACGACTCCTCAAAATCATAACTCACAATTTTTATTATTTTTATTATTTCTCCTCAATATCATTAACTGAATTGCTTTTAGTTTCGTGTTTATAGTCTCTGTTTCCTTTATTATTTTCCCCAACACACGGAGAGTCAATTTATTTGCCTCACTTATGTATGTATGTCAAAGAAGGGATAATTCGCTTCTGTTAAATTGGAGCTCCTAGATTCCTCCAAAGTATGCCAGGAAACAGAACCAGAAGAGCAAAATTAATAATGGTGTTCTGTTGCTTGGAATAGTCTGGAGTATTCAGTTGCTCCAGAAATACCAACACAAAACAAAGATAATGGTGTAGTGTTGTTGCTTGGAATAGTTTTGATATGATATTGATATTTTTGTACGATGGAAGTAAAGTATTGGTGGTTATTGGATTGTGGCTGTACATACATACATACTATCAGGGAGGTAAACCCAATCAGCAACAGAGCGTCAAGATGAGCCGAGTCAGTCACAGGAAGCAGATGTTCCCAGCCGGGGGTATAAACGGAAGCGATAATGCCAAACCAAGCGAAATTGTTTTGCCTCACAGGAACGACTGAGTATACCGCAGTGCACCTAAGCTATACACCGACTATACACCAACTATACACCAACAGTATACCTCAGTGCACCTAAGCTATACACCGACTATACACCAACTATACACCAACAGTATACCGCAGTGCACCTAAGCTATACACCGACTATACACCAACTATACACCAACAGTATACCGCAGTGCACCTAAGCTATACACCGACTATACACCAACAGTATACCGCAGTGCACCTAAGCTATACACCGACTATACACCAACTATACACCAACAGTATACCGCAGTGCACCTAAGCTATACACCGACTATACACCAACAGTATACCGCAGTGCACCTAAGCTATACACCGACTATACACCAACTATACACCAACAGTAGACCGCGGTGCACACAAACTATACACCAACAGTTTCCCTGCTTCTACAATCTACATAGTATTCTCCTTCTATTATATAAATAAACTGTCTATATAAATAAGAAAAAGGCACACATCTCGTGGGGAAACTGTCTATATATATATTTAATACGCAGGCATACACATAAACACGGGATTAATTAATTGATTGATTGATTGATTGATATTGGGCGCAGCAACAGCGAGGTCATACAGCGCCAGAAAAAGGTAAACGAGAGGAGGTGTGACAGCATAAAGACGGGAAGTTTACATTTATCGTTTGTATTGGGGAGGAGGAAGAGTGAGTTTAAGGACAATCCAGACAGAACTTTTGTACAGCAGGATATAGAGTGGAGTGAACCGTATAGTTTCCACGTGAAAATGGATTCTAGGATCCCAATTCTCTCGTACCCAGTTCTCCCACTCAACCACCACACACACACACACACACACAACCCCACAGACACACCCACACACACATAACCCCACAGACACACACACACACACACACACACACACAACCCCACAGACACCCCCCCCCCACACACACAACCACACACAACCCCACAAACACACACACACACACACACACACACACACACACACACACACACACACACAACCCCCCCCTCCCACACACACACAATATATAGTAATAATCATAATAAACCCTTCCAGAGCTTGCTAATTTTTCCAACTGGTGAGAAATTATTCGCCAATAAACACCAGGAGGGAATATAATGAACGTCAGAAGTCTATAGAGTATTTATAAATGTATTACACCAAATTGTGGAGTATATATGTGAGGAACCCTTATAATACACCTTGGGGCCTTTATAATACACCTTGGGGCCTTTATAATACACCTTGGGGCCTTTATAATACACCTTGGGGCCTTTATAATACACCTTGGGGCCTTTATAATACACCTTGGGGCCTTTATAATACACCTTGGGGCCTTTATAATACACCTTGGGGCCTTTATAATACACCTTGGGGCCTTTGTAATACACCTTGGGGCCTTTATAATACACCTTGGGGCCTTTATAATACACCTTGGGGCCTTTATAATACACCTTGGGGTTTCTAGTCTATTGCATGTTGCTCCAGACGAAATTAACTAAACATCCATTTCCGCAATTGAAGACAAGTACTTCCCATAAATATACAGCAAAAACACCGGGTTGGGTCTGGCTTGCTTGTGTGTGTGTGTGTGTGTGTGTGTGTGTGTGTGAGAGAGAGAGAGAGAGTAGAGAGGATACTGGTTCTACTTTACGAACGCTCTAACTGTGTGTGTGTGTGTGTGTGTGTGTGAATAGGAAAGGGACAAGAGAGGAGAAGAAATAATACAAGAGATGATGGAACTGGGAGATGAAAAAAAGAGAGAGAAAGATAACCTGGAGGAGAAGTAGTACAATTATATACGTATACCATGTAGTATAATATATAACTTTACTCCTACATTTATATCCTTCAGTACAGGAGGGTATACATTCACAGTGTTTACTTCTCTATTAGTAGGACGGGAATCAACTGTTTAATTTTTAAGGTGGTAATTCACTTTTGTCACGTTGGAGTGCCTTGATTCCTCCATAGTATGCCTTAGTTAGTAGAGTGAAGGAAGAGGGATGAATGAGAAGGCAAAGATGTTGAGGAGGAGAGGAGAGGAGAGAAGAGGAGAGGAGAGGAGAGGAGAGGAGGACGTGATGCTGGGGAGAGATAAAAAGAGAATTGAAAATTAGAGATAGACAGGGAGAGAAAAGAGATAGACAGGGAGAGAGAAGAGACAAACAGGGAGAGAAACAGGGAGAAAAAAGAGATAGACAGAGAGAGAGAATAGACAGACAGGGAGAGATAAGAGACAGACAGGGAGAGAGAAGAGACAGACAGGGAGGTAGGGATGCTGGGCAGAGAACAAGAGATGGACAGGTAGGAAGGAAGGGAAGGTAAGTAGAGGGAATGGGAGGAGGACAAGGAGTGTAATACATGAAGAAGCAATAAAGGAGAGAAGGGCTGAGCCAGGTCGTAAAAGGTCTCACCAGGGCCAGCCTTTATTACTACCAACACAGCTACTGGTCTTACTCACTGTGCATACTGATCACCTCCACCCTCCTGCCTGCCTGCCTGCCTGCCTGCCTGCCTTCCTTCCTTCCCCTGGCCCTCCCATCCTATCCTTACCCTGCCATGCCCTGTCCTGTACTGTCCCATTTACCTTACTTTATGTCCCTTATGTCTTGTCCTGCCTTACCCTGCCTTGCTTTACTTTGCCCTGCCCTCCCCTGCCTCGCTTTCATCTGCTCTTCCCCTTCCTGCCCTGACAACCCTCGCATTAAACACTAGTGTATATTATATTCCCACACTCCCACGAACTGCTGGAGAGAGAGAGAGAGAGAGAGAGAGAGAGAGAGAGAGAGAGAGAGAGAGAGAGAGAGAGAGATGATATATATACCTCTCCACGTCCCGCCCACCTCATGTCCTACACCCTGCCAGATTTACAACTCTACCTTTACCTCGGTCATTATTTATCATTGAGCTTGGCCTTACTTACATATTTATGGTAATTTGAACCGCCACTTGCCATTGCTGGAGGTGATGGGGCGGTGGTGATGGAGATAGGCTTGTGTATGGGAGAGGGAGAGGGAGAGGGAGAGGGAGAGGGAGAGGGAGAGGGAGAGATGGAGATGAAGAGGGAGAGAGAGGAGAGCTAACTAACCATCTATACTGTATTCCATGATGCTGGTGGTGGTGGTGGTGGTGGTAGTGGTAGTAGTAGTGGTGGTGGTGGTAGTGGTAGTAGTGATGATAGTTGAAGTGGTAGTGGTATTGGTTATAGTAGTGGTGTTATTGGTGGAAAGTTTGTTGACTGGTTAATGAAATATTTTTTTGGTGATTTTGATGGTAAAGATGATAGTGGCATATACTGTATGTTATATAAAGGTGATTATGGTGACAGTAATGGTGATGTTACGAATGTTCACTGGTAGTAGAGATAAAAGTGTCCTGAACAAAAGCCACAACACAATAAATATGTATATAGGATTGAGACAGACTAAGAAGAGACCAAACTATACAAATACTGTAAAACATATTCTGATTCCTTATCGTGTGTATCCTATATAGGGTTGATACAGACTAAGAAGAGACTTGAGTATATAATTAAAACATATTGTGATTCCTTTTAGTGTGTATCCTATTATAGGGTTGAGATAGACTAAGAAGAGACTTGAGTATATAATTAAAACATATTCTGATATCTTATGTTGTGTATCCTTCCCAGTAAAGGCTATATTATATATATATACTTGCTAGTTGAAGGAGGGGAAGGCTTCTATATGGTGCTTATGACTTCCTACTATATTATATTCTATGTAGATTTTTCGTTTTACTTACATACTCACTCTCACTCTCCAGCAATACCCACCAACACAACACAACACAACACAATACAACACCAACACAACAAAAACACCAGAACACCAACAAAACCCAAACACACACAACAAAAACACCAAACACAAGGGCATTTTTTCTTTACCTTCTTCTCCAAGTTGTAATGGCCACCTCCACGACTGCCATTACTCCTCATATATTTCTGTGGATTCGTCAGTGATATTCGGAGGGTCATTAGTAGCCTTTTCGGGGCGATTCCTCAACTTCATGAATGTGTAATGGTTATGTGAGCTAGTGGTGGGAGGGAAGGTGGATAGATGGATGGATGGTTGGTTAGTTGAGGAGGAGGTGGAGGAGGAGGAGGAGGAGGAGGAGGAGGAGGAGGAGGAGGAGGAGATGGAGATGGAGGAGGAGGAGGTGGAGGAGGAGTGGGATTATAAGTGGCGTCTGCCTACCCTCTGTATCTCTTTGCCTGTTTGTATGTTTGTCAGTCTGTCTGGTTGGCTGTCTGTCTGGTTGGCTGTCTGTCTGGTTGGCTGTCTGTCTGGTTGGCTGTCTGTCTGGTTGGCTGTCTGTCTGGTTGGCTGTCTGTCTGGTTGGCTGTCTGTCTGGTTGGCTGTCTAGTTTGTTGTCTGTATATTTGCTCCTCTATCTATCAGTCTGTTTGTATATAAGTAATTCCACAATCATTATATATTTCCTTGATTCTCAATTCATCAAATATTTCACACCCATTTCGCTACCCATTTCCGCTTTCGGCAATAACTTCGATTTTCTACGCTGTTTAAACCCTTTTAGGTGCCGTACACGTGTTGAATATTCACCCCTGATAAAAACACGTATAAAAACATTAAATATATCGATGGCCAATATCGATTCACATGTTCTATAAGTACATGGATTACGAGATGCAAGGGATATAAAGTGGAATATGAAAAAGATAAGAGTACAAGGTGAAAATGTGAGAAGGGACGATAAAGGGGAAGAGGGAAAAGGAGGAAAGATAGGAAAGTGAGATGAGAAAGAGGGAAGAGGAGGAAAGAGGGAAGAGGAAGAGAAGGAAAGAGGGAAGAGGAGGAAAGAGGGAAGAGGAACAGAAAGAAAGAGGGAAGAGGAGGAAAGGAGGAAAGATACGAAAGTGAGATGGGGAATTGAGATGGAAAAGAGGAGAGAAGAGGAGAGGAGGAGAGACTGGGATGAGAAAGAGGAGAGAAGATGAGAGAAGATGAGAGAAGATGAGAGAAGAGAAGAGGAGAGAAGAGAAGAGGAGACAAGAGGAGAGGAGGAGAGACTGGGATGAGAAAGAGGAGGGAACTGAGATGGGGAAGAGGAGGGAAGAAGAGGAGGGAGGGGACTGTGTGATGGAGAAGGGATACATACAAACATAAAGGTGGGATACAAACAATACCCTATACTGACCAACAACGATATATCCGAAAACACAGCCTTTGAAACTATATATACTACATGTACACACACACACACAAACACACATAATTTTACAAGTCCATCACACAACACTAACCTATGCCAAAAAACAGATTAAACACATAAACACGCAATAATAATAATAATAATAATAATAATAATAATAATAATAATAATAATAATAATAATAATAATAAT